>PVJO010004655.1:0-107367 GCA_004026905.1 Hystrix cristata
CCTGTATGGCAGGCGTGATCGCTCAGACATCGGTGTGGCTGCCCACAGGAGCACTGGAGAACACAGTCACACTCACCAAAGGGCACCCGGCCTTGGCTGTCACTGCCAGCCAGTTCTGCACTCACTGTAACTCCACACACCCCTCCACACACAGCCACAACTCCAAGACTCGCTTCCTGCCATCCACCGTCGGACTCAGAAGATGACCCTCTACATCTTCTCAGCCACATTCTTGGCTCAGTTGACGCTGACCTGTCCCGCGCACACAGCTTGCCTAGACTGTGAAATGGGGCCGTCTCTCCCCCACAACCCCCCATCCTCGCGATGAAGCAGAGAGCCTGTGTTTCCTTTGCTCCCCGTTGCTCTTTCAAGAGCATCGTGTGCTTGCTCGGCTCCAAATTCCCTGCTCCTCTGAGCTCCTCATCTGGCAACACCATTTTTTTCTTTTATTTTTAAAGTAGTGTGTTGAGCTCCTGACGCTGTTCGCTTGTTGATCAAAGATTTTAGCGAGGAGCCCTGCTGTTTCTCCAGTTGGGAAGACACAGGACATGGGAATTGCATTGTCTTCATATTGCCTTCAAACAATTACTGCAATTTCCTCCTTCCACCATTCCTTACAACTTAGTGTCCACACAGAAGACGTCTGTGAAGCCCCTGCCTCAATCTTTGACCTCTTTATTTCCAATTATATTTTCTTTCATTTCATCCCAGCCACTCGCTTCCCAAATCACATGAACACACCAAAGCCAAAGCCCTTCCAAAGTGACTGTCTGATCATGACTTTCCTTCCTTCTCACTGTCTCTCCAGTGCCTGGAATACGATAGATACTTAGTGATCCGGGAAAGAAGGAACAATCATGGTGTTCACATACTTGGTCAGCACACTACAAGGAGCCCGGCTGCAGTCTAGAAGACACAGAACGTGGGAACTGCAGCATCTTTATACAGCCTTAAGACACTTACTGAGATTTCTTCCTCTATAAACAACAGGAAAAATGCTCAAAATTGTTAACAGGTTCTGTAGAGCAGTGTGTACTACCTGTGTGACCCCGGGAAAATCCCCTAAACTCTCTGGGGCCCATTTTGCTCATTGGAAAAGCAGAAGCAATCGCACCAGCTTACAGAGCTGTTGTCCAGAAAAACATATAATTCGGGTAACCCAGCCTATCGCCTCATATGTAAGAGACACCTCACAAAGGTTCTTTTTCTGTCTAATCTCCATTTCTACATCATTAATGTTCACATTATCATTCTGTATGTGCCCTGACATTGTTTCATTAAGCTACTGGAAGAATCTCTCACTATTACAAGTCTTCTACATCATTTCAGAGTTCCTTCATCTTCCAGTTATTTTAGGGTGTTTCCAGAGGTATCTCAGAGGTATTCGGGAAAAGTAATCAGCTCTCAATTACCCATTCTCTCCTGTCCGCTTGCATTGGGGTTCCTGTCCCTGATAGCGATGGCCAAGGCTGCCCAGTGCTGCAGCCCCCCACTGGCACGAGCTGTCTCTGGGGCAGAACCTGCATGGATGGAGGGGATGCTCACGAACCAAGGCGCAGAGCATTCCCTGGTCTTCTGTCCCACTGATGCCACTTAGGTCATTCTTAGTTCTGAAGCTGTTCCAACAGGAAAGCAAGAAAGTCTTCACAATCACCAATTTGTGGTTTTGTTTGACTACTGTTTGTTACTATCTATTAGAGTTGTTTGTCAATATGGCTCTACTATGGTTTGAAAGTGTCATCCAAAGACCCGTGCATTAAAGCTTGGTCACCATCTTATGGTACTAGTATTGGGAAGTGGCAGAATTTTTTAGGAGGCAGGGCTTTGTGGAATGAAGTGAGGTCATTGGAGTGGGCCCCTGAAGGGGACAATGAGACCCCACCCCTTCCTGTTTCTCTCTCTCCTTACTTCCTGGCCACCGTGGGGTGAACAGGCCTCCTCTACCACAAGCACCCACCAGGATGTGCTGCCCAAAGCAATAGTTAAGCAACCATGGACTAAAACCTTTGAAATCGTGAGCCAGAATAAACCTTTCCTCCTTTGAATCTGATTATCTTCCTTATTAAATGACCATTCAGGTGGTTATTTCACCATGTTGAAAAGATAACTAAAATCACCTCTTTTCTTTTAAAGCAACTTCTTTTCTCAGGGGTCCAATCACAAAACCGTATGGCTACTAGGACTGCCATAAAAATGCCCCAGATCAGATGGCATAAATGACAGAAATTTATTTTCTCCAGGTTCTGGAGAGCAGAAGTCTGAGATCAAGTCATCCGTTTCCCAGTGAGGGCCCTTCCTTCAGTATTCAGACTGTGCCTCTTTGCTGTATCTTCCAAGCCTCAGTGTGTGAGGTCTCTTTCCTTCCTTAAAAAGACACTGATCTTTTTGGACTGGAACGTGCCCACTCTTGTCACCTCATTTAGCCTTGCTTATCTCCTTACACACCCTTTCTCCAAGCACAGTCACATCAGATGTCAGAATTTCAACATATGAATCGGGAGCACAATGTCAGTGACCAAATCATGGGTCCCTCCACAAGTTTCCCATTCCCTCAAATGACCCATAAATTACAGTAAGACTGAATTCATACTCCCTAAATTCTTTTCCTTTAGGATGACTTATTTCTTAAGATTGCTTTATCCCAATTTGATAGACTGTTGATTGATTAAGAACCAGACTATTCCCTATTTAATACATCAGCCTGTCAACCTACCCTGCCCATCTCTAGATGTGCCCAGACTTCTCTGAATCAACTACATCTTCTACACACACTTTTAGTACCAAAATAAAAATAAACTCCAAGGTGATAATGACCCTGGATCCCTTTAGCTCCTAAATATTTCCCAGGTGGTAGAGAAAATGAGGGCCTTAAAAAGAATTAATCAGTTTTTGAACTATTAACTTTATTTTGTGCATTTCCTCCACCACACGATCTAAAAAGATTAGTAATGTGCTACCGAGTGACCTAATTTATTACAGAAGAACTATTTAGGCCATGGGAAGAATGAAATGTATCATCCTCCAATCCCTCTGATGGCATGAAATGCTGATTTTTTTCTCGACTGGCTATCTGGCACTTAAACTAGCAATGTTTGCCTAAAAGGAAAAGATGCAGCTTTATCTATATATAAAGCCCATTAATCGAGCCCATTAATCAAGGAAGTTGGATTCTGGCACTAATGAGGGAAATCTAGAACTCTAATCCTCAGAGACTAGTTATATGCAGATATGTAAAACCTCTGTTTTGCAGTTTACTGCCACATAAAACTGAGGCACTGGTCCTACAGGGGACAGCCCTACATGAGAATTTACTCAGCAATCATTGGTTGAACTTCTTCCATAGCCCAAGCTTTGCTTTACCTAGTGAGGCTACAAATATAAATAAAGCATAAGCCCTACCCTCCGAAGTCTCGTGGGGCTTAGCGTTACTGGAAATTCAACAATCACCTTACTAATGTAGATTATCTTGGACATCACACACTTGTATTTTTTAGTACTTTTCATCATAGTGAACACTTTCATGTCATTATCTCATTGCATCCTCAAAGTAATCCCCAGAAGTAGGTGTCAATAACCCAAATTTGGAGATCAAAGAAACTTAGCATTAAAAAGTTTGAGGTGAAAAAAAAAAAAAAGTTTGAGGTGTCCAAAGGTCGTGGAGCAACTGTGTAAATGCAGGCTTTCCATGCCAGGAGAAACTCTGTAAGGACTTGCCAAATAGATGCTCCGAATGGTCTTTAAGATTTCTCCTCTATTGTTTTATGTAACTATATTTTCTCTTTGTAATTTTATAAACAACTGTCTGCCAATGTCTAATGTGCATTTTCAATAACAAATCTGGTCGCTTCAAAAATAATAAAGAAATAAAATAACACTGATGCTTAAATAAAACTGAGTTATAATCAGTTGGACCATACCCTAACTTGACTCTCTATAAAATAGTCTAAATATTCACAAAAGTTGATTTCTGGGTCCCAGTTCGTATCATAAAGTTTCATAACTGAAAAAGACATTTTGAAAATAAGAATAACTTTTTTCACCTTCATTTGCCAGTGTGAAAAATTCAGCTCAAATAATTAAGGTTTAGGTTTGTACTAAGTGACACATAAAGAAATTTCTACTCTTTGTAGAACCCATATGTGTCAAAATGTCTGCTGAAAAGTTTGATGATAAGAGACCTATATTTGCATAGCGCTTTATTTCTCATTTCACGCAGCAAATCTTTGCTTCCAAGGGATTCCAGATTTGGTGGAAACCAGGCCAAGAGTACGCACAATTTAATGACAGAAATCCTACCCAGCGCATCTGCCAGTCAGAAGGCCAAGATGCAGACGTTCTCAAACCCGGGTCCATTTTGGAATCACCCGAGAAGCTTTTAACTGTTGGGTGCCAGTTTCCACCCTCAGAATTCTTATTCAATTAGTCTGGGGCACGGTCAGTTATTCGGGATTTTTGTTGGAAAGTTCTGCATGTGTCTGAGGATGCAATGAAGCTTGAAAATCATTACCTTGAGAGAGTGAAAATGTAGTTCCCACAGCATCAAAAAGTGGGAACTTGCTAGAAAGGAAATCTGTGGCCCCACTCAAAACTACCGAATCAGAACTCAGGGTGGGAGAATTTGAGAACAGTAAATATTTTTGGTCTGCCGTCCCTTTGCAAAAAGCAACACTAAAAATGAAGCCTCTTGCCTGGATTCCTTTCCATTCTAAGTGCAAGAAGGAAGCAGAACTTGGGTGCTGGAGAACAAGCCTTGGAAACCATGGTAACAGAGTTGGTGTTCACTGAATACCCATAGCAGAGGGAGAGCACTATATGCTTCCCATGAAGAGCGGGGTCTATCTATTGTACTTACGGTTCTACCCAGCATACAGTTTTGGGCCAAATATGGGAAATGACTCTCAAACAGAAAGAAGAGACTATCGAGAGCATTGCAATCACCTTGTTATCTCTACTTTAAATTGCAAATACAATTTTCTTGAATTTTCAAGACAAAGACTATGAAAGATGAATTATTCTTCCCATCTTGAGTGTGCCTTCGTTTTGTTCTCTTGACCCAAACCACTTTGTTTCCTGACTCCTAGGAGTGAAAGAGACACGAAATGCCCTCATCGCCGTGGAATATCTCGCCAGTATTCTCAAGTGGAAGAACACTGCCTCATGAAAGAAGGGCTTCTTAAAGTGCTCTGAGCTTTGTTTTCCTTTCTTGGATGAAAACAAAAGAAATCAAGAGCCCTACCTCTAGATTACGGCAATGACTGAGATGAAAACCTCGCTGTGTATTTTGCCACGTGGTTATTTCTTTGCCAGAAGCGTCCATCCTGACGCCGCTGTTGTCACAGGCCGCCTGCTGTTGTTTGTCAGTTGTCAGCGGTGAGCACATACAAGCAGCTTCTTAATAGGCTCAGAGTGCAGAAGTTCAGTTCTCCAGTTTAAAGAGCATGAACTTGCCAAAACCTCTAAGCATGTACCAAGAGAAAACTTTTAAAGATATATTTAAAAAGAAGATGACATTTTAAAACTCATTTCATTGGATTCCAGTTTCAGAATATGCTTAGCCAAAGTAACCTGAACCTGCCTCCCCATAAGATCACCTAGAAATGTTAGATTTAAGAAAATAATAAAAATCAATACTATACATGCAGCTAGCTAAAAAGGACAGGAGTTGACCTTATCTCCTCTTTTTCTGACACAGCCCACAACCAATCCATCAGTAGGCAATTCTGCCTTCACTTCCTACCACTTCTAAAGCCACCATGCTTGTTCCTGGATTCTTGCAAGGCCCTCCCAACATACCTTTAATTGTATCCTCCTAGTATCAACGGATGCCCAAAGAGATCTTTTTAGAACATGAGTGAGATCATGTCACTACTCATGTCAGACTAAAAACCAAAGTTCTTACCCTGGCTCCCAAGTTTTGCACAATCTCTCCTCTCCCTTTGCCTCTATAGTCTCGTCTCCTAGAACCCTCCCTCTTAACTAGTCGGCCCAAGGCACACTGGCATCTGCGCTGTTCCCAGGCTTGAACCAGGCTCGCTCATGCAAGACTTTACTGTGTTGCTTCATCTGTCTGAAACACTTTCTCTAGCAGCTGCTTGGCTTACACCTTCATTTCCTTTAAGGCTTTGCTCAAATTTCACCTTTTCTTGAAATCTACTCTGAAGTTATTACTTCATCCTTCAACTTGCTTCCTTTCTCCCACCTTTCCTAATCCTCATGCTGGGCTCTCCCTCCACCTCCATGTCGTGTATCACTTTTTAAGATTCTATATATTTACTGTTTTATTATACAGTAAAACTTCGGATTGTGAGTAACTTGCTCTGTGAGTGTTTCACAAGATGAGTAAACATTTCTAATAAATTTTAACTTGATAAGTGAGTGATGTCTTGCAGAAAGAGTACTATGTGGAACCGAACAGCACATGATCACAACCGAGCCTCTTTCTCTGTCTCTCTCTGTCTCTCTCTCTTTCTCTCTCCCTCCCTCCCTCTCTGCAGGATGTGGATGATCATCTCCCAACAGCAAGAGGTTATGGAGATCTCACCTGCAGAGGAGAGAGGAAAGGAGAAAAAGGTGGAGGAATCCCTCACTTCAAATGAGATGGGAGGGATGTGTAAAATGTGAAAAAACAGTACAAAATTGTGTAGAAAAGCATCACCCAAATAAGGCTGTACCAGTGCTGATGATGAATCTGTTTAACAATTCTCTAATGTCACGTTTCTGCAAAATCCTCAACAGGAGGCAAAAGCAAATGTCATCAGATAGGTTCCTAGTTAAAGTCGCACGAAAAGGGAAAGACTCCATTGAACCAATAGACAGCAGTGAATCCATCAGAGAGAGCAAAAGTCCTGCACAATAACTCTCCCTCTTGTCTCGCTCGCACCAGCCACCAAGATTTCCAAAGGTAAGGGCGGGTGAATTTATTTTTCTTTATGTTTTGTGTTTTATTATTTTGTACTGTATGTTATCATTTTTATATGAATATTTTTGGATAGTGGAATGAATCATCAGAGTTTCCTTTATTTCTTATGGGGAAATTCACAGTGATATACAAGTGCTTTGGATTACAAGCGTGTGTCCAGAACAAATTGTGCTCACAAACCAAGGGTTTACTGTATGTTTATTTTTATCTGCCTGCTACAGAATATAAACTCCATAAAGATGGAAATCTATGTCTGTGTATTCATATATATAACACAAGTCCTAGAAGAGTACCCAACATATTGTAGGTGCTCAATAAAAATCTGTTAAATAAATGAATCAAAGCACCAAAAATAAAGAATACCTTAAAGCCGGAGTTTTAAAGGGATGAGAGGGAACTCTGACATTTGCAATGGATATAAACTTATGATTTAGGCTCCAGGGTCATGGAGTTGGGTTTTAACCCCCCATGAAAAAAAGATGAAAACTGCCCCAAAGCTATGAAACAAGCTGAGACTGGGACCTTCTACCAACAACCAATGCTGTGGAATGGCTGGACCCTCAGTGGGGATTTGGAAAAACCCTGTTACCCAAGGAAGTAAATCTCCAGGCAAGACTCCAGGAGAAATAACACGCTAAATATGGACTGACATTGCAGGAAGTGTCATAAGTGGTATGAGAATCCTGAAATCAAGAAACTGATTTTTTAAAAAATAGTCCTTGACGGATAAGTCTCTTTGCATATGCACCGAAACAAACATGAGACTGCTCCAAAGAAACAATTTCACTACCAAGAACCCGCAAGAGCTGATGAAAAATAATTGCAATTGAAAAATCCACAATGCAAAACTTACAGCCTCCTCAAGAAAATGTTTTACTGCAAGATTTAGCAGACACAACAAAAAGACTAGCAAAACCAAGCATTTGATCTAACACACTAACCTAGAAAATTCCATAACTACCCTTAAAATTAAAAAAGGATATTAAATATAGAATAGAAAATGTAACTAAAGAAGTATGTACGATGAAAAGTATATGAACTTTTTCAAAAAGAAAAGTTTGTTATTAAAATTAAAATTAAAAATAATGGACGAATAGCATATACTACTTGAAAATAATCAGATTGCTAAAACAC
Source organism: Hystrix cristata (assembly GCA_004026905.1). Classification (NCBI taxonomy): domain Eukaryota; kingdom Metazoa; phylum Chordata; class Mammalia; order Rodentia; family Hystricidae; genus Hystrix; species Hystrix cristata. The sequence continues at coordinate 8,054 of PVJO010004655.1, forward strand.
ATCAAGTTATTTATGGAATAAATTTCAAAGATTTACACCTAAAGAAAGATCTGCATGTAAGAGCTAACACTGTAAAACTCTTAGAATAAAACATAGCGGTAAACTTTAATGATCTGGGATTTGGTGGTGGATTTTCAGATATGACACTAAAAGTTCAAGCAACAACAACAACAAAAAAGACGTATGAACTGGATTTTGTTAAAATTAAAAACTTTTGTGCATTAAAAGACACTATCAAGAATGTAAAAAAAAAAAAAACAACCCACAGAATAGAAGAAGATATTTGCAAACCATGTATCTCATAAGGCTCTACTATGCAGAATATATAAAGTAGAACAACCCAATTAAGAATGGGCAAAAGATTTAAATAGACTTTTCTCAATGACATCAAAAGGGTCAACAAGGATACTCAGTGCTAGTCTATAGGAAAATACAAATCAAAACCACCATGAGGTACCCTTCACACCCACTAGAACTGTTATAATCAAAACAGAAAACAAGTGTTGACAAAGATGTGGAAAAATTAGAACCTTCATACATCATTTTACAAATGGTAAAATGATGCAATTGCTGTGGAAAATAGTTTGGCAGTTCTTCAAAAAGTCAAACATCCATAATGTTTTTTAAGGGGCTTTTTTTTTCCTTTTCTTTTTTTTTTTTCCTCCTGGTACCAGGAATTAAACTCAGGGTCTTGCATTTCTCCAGCAGACGCTGCACACTGAGCTACAGCCCCAGCCATAAACGACCATAATGTTGAATGAAGTAAATGTGACATGTGAGCTCAAATAGCGTGTGGTTTCTTTTATACGAGAAACCTACAGTGTGAATAATTTAAAGAGCAGCATAAAAGATGATAGGAAACAGAGAGAGATCTCTTGCAAAAGGGAAGAGGATCTAGAGATGAAGGAGAGGGAAAGGGAAATAAAAAGAATTGAGATGTTTTATATAAATGTTCCTATTCTTCACAATCAATGTAATCATTAGGTACTGCAAACATGTACTAATAATATATATAATTACAAAATAAAAAATTTTTAAATGTTGAACACACAATTACCATGCAACTCAGGAATTCCACTCCCAGGTACATACCCAAAAGATCTACAAACAGGCTCTTAAACAGAATACTTGTACCCAAATGTTCATAGCAACACTACTCATAAGAGCCAAAAGGGGAAAACCCAAATGTCCATCAAAGGGTGAGTGGCTCAGTAAAATGTGGTTTATATAAAAATGAAGTTTATCCAGTCATATGAAGGAAAGTGGTGCCGATACATACTATGATGTGGATGAACACTGAAAATATCCCAAGTGAAAGAGCCCAGCCCCAAAGTGTCACATGTATGACTCCATTCATATGGAATATCCAGGATGGGTAAACTCGTAGTCAGAAAGCAGACAGGCAGTGGGAGTGAGGGGGATGGAGCCAGGACTGATTAATGGACGTGGGGTTTTCTTCTGGCATGATGAAAATTCTTTAGAACTTTGTAAAGATGAGTGTTACACAACACTCACAATGTACTAAATACCACTGAATTGTGCACGTTAAAATGGTTAATTTTGTGCCATGTGACCGTCACTTCAATTTTTTAATAACAGATATACCAAATGAATGAAATTCTTATACATCAGAAACAATTAGAAGACATAATTTAAAAGTTCACATTCACATTATTAACAAATACTGTAAGGCAATAACAAATAAATCTCACAGAAGATATTCAAGACCTTAAAGAAAAAAAAGTTTAATGTTTCAGAGAAAAAAACTTAATGGGTAAATACATCACAGACACAGATGTGGAATTTGATATAATACCTCTAAAATTATTTCATAAAATTACTTCTATCACTATCCAAGCCATAGCAGGGTTTTTATTAATTTTGAAAAGATAATGACTTTCATATTAAGGAATGAGAGGCCAAGAATGCTCAAGATAATTCTAAAGACCAGAAAGGAGGGAGACTTGTCTTACTAGGTAGCATAGCATTCTAAAAAGCTAAAATTGCTGTAAAACAGAAAGACTGGGGCTAGAGAGTTAGCCCAGTGGTTAGAGTGCCTGCCTCACAAGCACAAGGCCCTGAGCTCGATCCCCAGGACCAAAAAAAAAAAAAAAAAAAAATAGAAAGACTGTAAGGAAAGGATGTATACATGAACCAATAGAACTCAACTGAGACCTGAAAATCAGACAGATCTACATTAACATGGAAACTTATTAAATGACACGTCTTTCTAATCAATGAGCAGAGAACGGTACTGTGAAAAAGACTATCTATGTGAAAACTAATTACATCCTTACTTCGTACCAACCTAAAAACTAGTTCCAGACTTATTAAAAGTACATGTATGAAAAAGAAACACTCTAAAACTTCTGGAAGATAATATACAGTTTCCCTATAATTTGAAGTGGCAAAGCCTAGCTAAATAAGGTCACAAAAACCCCATAAAGCAAGGGAAAAGGCAGAAATTTCGCTACATTAAAATCTCTATCTGACGAAAGATGCATCCTGGTTAAAAAATGAACTACACACTGGGAATGATATCTCCAACTCAAGTAACTGATAGTGGATTCAGATCAAGAATATAATTGTATAAAATAAATACCTAAAAATAATGAAGGACAATGACCCAATAGAAAATGGGTAAAAGCACAGAAATAGAAACGTGAATGTACAATAAAGAAGTGAAAAGATTTTCATTCTCACTAGTTGCCAGTGAAATGCAAACTAAAACAATGACAAGATCTTTCACACTTGTCATTGTAACAAAAATTTAGGCCGATGACTCCAAGTATTGGTGAGGCGAGATCTCAGTGGTCACATGCTGCTTGTAGTAGTGTAAATTAGTGCAGCACACTGGAGAGCTAAAAATTTGACTAGACTAATATCCAGAAGTGCCTTTTTATAATCATATACCAGAGAAAACCTTACCTAGGTACTTAGAGAGAAACCGGGATGTTCATCGCTTCATTATTTATAACTGGGAAAGTTTGAAAACAACCTTTGTCTTGGTTAAAAAAAAAGAAACAACCTTCATGTGTCAACTGGTAATAGACTAGATAATAAATAAGGCCTGGTAGAGCCACGTGATAGAAAACAGCAGCTAAGATGAATGAACGAGATCTTCAGGTATAATACAGATGAATATTAAAAATAAAATATTAATACAGCAAATGATAAAGAGGATTTACAAGACATCACACCTGCAAAACTTGAAGACGCTGTGAACAATACTCTATTTACGAGCATACACAGACTTGACCAAAGTAGCAAACCCGGCTCGCGAGGGCCACAGCCAGCCACAGCTCTATTCCTCTTGGCGAATAAGGGTGATGAGAGGTCATGAGATGAGAGCCTTAGCTATAAATGTCAACTTTTATTTCCTTAAAATCACCCGAAGTCATTGTGAAAGACTAACACTTAATATGAGTGGCAGAGTCTGTCAGAGTTTTTTGGAATAGTTTTCTTTCAAAAATTTTCCTACTTAAAAATTATCAGATAAATGAATAAAACACAGACTTGGTGTTGGGCACTGGAAAAGCAAAGACTAAAAATAGACCACAGTCCGTCCCACTGTGGAATTCAGTCTCTTGTTGGGAGACAGAGACACGAACAAATAAACTTGAATGTGTACTGGTGGAAGGAATAGATCAGGAAGATGGAGAGAACACAGAAAGGGAAGTTATTCACTTCTGCCTGCAGCAGGGAGAGACTCAAGGGGCTTCAGAAGCGCAGTCATCCGAGCCTTCCCCCATCAGCGGAAACAGCTGGACTTGTAGACATTGCTTCACACTTCAGCACATCCATGATCACCAGCATCTCGGCATCTGGACGAGCACACTAGGCCACAATACCTGGAGTCAATCAGTCTTGGTGATTTTAAATCTCCGTGCCTTGAAAGAACTTGAGTAAATACACCCATGTGGAAGGGCTTGCCCCGGGCCCCTGAGTATAGCAATAGGGCTTAATGTGCAAGGAGCTACTGAACGTGTAAGTGTGGTGAACAGATCATAAAAAGTCAGATTCTAGTTGATCCTTAAGCCACATACTTGTCCCACATGAACGAGCTGAGGTCAGTTGCTTGGGACCCTGAGAAACTGGCCAGCTCTGATTGTATCAGGATGCTACTTCCTCCTGTTGTATGGCTCGCTGTTTCTTAAAAGCTCAATCTACAGAAAGCTCATGGAGGAAGATTTCTTTATTCAGAATCATTCAAGGAACTTTCCAAATTGTGGGTTCACGTTCTTCCTCACAATTTACATGATCTAGTAGTGCCCAGAATACAGTCCATTCGTTGTTTTAAGGATCCATCCTCTCTGTCTACTGATTAATGTCTTAATGGTTAATTTGTGGCAAGCTTTCATCCATAAATTGGAAATCTTGGTTTCTTGGTTTACTGTTCTACAGGTCACTCAACAACCATTGTCAAAAGTAGTGTGTGTGTGACTTTGTTTGGCATTGAGTCCAAAAACAAGAATCAAATCAGAGCAGTGTGATCATTCAATTGTCCATCCAAACCATACACTTTCCTGTGTGTCTGCCAGAAGTTACACTTGTATCTGCTATTTAAAGGAGTAACATATAATTATCTTAACAAGGTCAATTTAAGCTTTTCGATGGAAATACTTTACTTGGTTTGATGGCTTCTTCAGAGAGAAATGGACAATTTCCAGACCTTTACAAGATACTGGATCTTAACAATATCCAAATGCCTCTAAAATTTAAAATTAGCAACACACACACACACAAACTAAAGGTGCTCAACTGTAGCCTAACAGTAAAACTGGGGTTATTTTAAAGACTTTTTCATGATCACTCTAGTTTCTCCAAAAATGAGGCAGGACCAGCAACCATGACAGCAAAATTTCTGGAAAAGAACTTCACATTAACATAAGATTTCTGGTAAACTTCTTCTGGAATTACAAGTATTACTGAAAGTCATTAGAGGAACCAGAATACTTCTGATGATAAAGGAGATAGTCCTACAGGTCTTTCCAGGATAAGAGGCTTTGTCCAGAACTATCCACGTGATCAGGGTACATGGTCACCAAAAGTACATCAAGTACAGATTTATACATGGTTGTAGCTGGTTACAGTTCATTCAGATATTAGGAGTATCATAACCATTTTGTCTTGGAGCATGCTGTAGGAAGTTACCGGGCTCAAAGTAGAGTTCTATGAATCTCTTCCTGGGGTTTATTTTTATGAGCATAGTGGGCATTTGATCACACCCACTTTGAAATTTTTCCAAACCAAAATTCTTGTAGCCATGCTCGGGGGCTCAGTCATCCATCTGTTCATGTGTGCTAGAATAAACTCAAAATTATTTTTAGGGACAATCTTGGCTTATTCCTCAGCACTTGCTCAGTCCATCATTCTGTGGAGTTAGAATAGCCTCCTACTCTAACACATGCAGATTTATACCTCTAGATGGAAAAATGCATTATGAAAAAGACAAGTAAGTGTTAGCCTGGGGAAGATGTATGCAATGGACACAAGAGCTCCAGCAGAGTATGGTAAGTCTTGCTTTACTTCAAAGAATTATCATTATGTAAGGCTGTATGGGTGCACATGTAACAGGAAACACAGACTGTCTACATCTCAGACACTCATTGAAGAGGATCATGTCAAAATTCCTGCCAATTAATACTAACTAAAACCTTACATGAAAGGGGGAAAGTGTATCTTGTTGAATTATCTGAATTATAAGTTACCTATTCACTTGTCTAAAATTTGGAAATTCATCCTTAAAAGGACCAAGAGATATTCTCCTATCTGGACTGTGTGTCTTTGGCCCTCGTGTAATTCTTCTGTTACATGGTGCTGTTTGATTCTGCCAACAGCCTGCGTGAAGTAAGTGTACAGAATCCGTGCTGGGAAGCTTGTGGTATTTATTTGTTGAGGGTATTGTTCATTTTATTAACAGACCCTCTCTGTGAGGTTCTTAGCATAAATTTTCACAGGATTCAGAGCCAGGAGTAATTCTGCATATTCTGAAAAATTGGTTGTTTTATCTCATGGACACTGTGGCTGGAGTTGATTTCTTAATGTTGGCTGTCAGAAATCTGAAGGGCCAATTTATGGGCCCCTCACAGTGTTTGAGAATTCATAACATGAATTTGGTGTTCTAATCTCACCCAAGATTAGCTTATCATCCTGACCTTTGTCTCTTCACCGTAATTCCCTCATTTATAAAATGCTTAATGGGCTACACTTGCTTTTGTGGGTTTTGTGGAACAAGGTAAGGTATATATAGATATGCAAATATGTACACACAAAAGAAAGAAAGAAGCCTATGAAACCACTGAGCCTCACTTTCCCCTCTGTAAAATAAGATAACTAGGCACTACGTCTTACCTCTCTAGATCCAGTATTATGTAGCTCTAAGTTTTTCTTTCTCAATCTGGTTTAGCCTCTGATTTCTCTTTTCCCTTTGAAGCCAATTCTATTCCTCAATTTCCCCAGCTGTGAAGTAGAATATTTTATTCTGTCCCTCCTCGTTAGCACTTCATAGAGCAATGTGGACTCCAGTCCAGAATAGATCTAGCTAATTTTCCTTCCGTTACCCTCATTACAGGTAATGGGCGTGTAAGAGCGTTTTCAGCACTTCCTTTATGACAGGCTGCAATGGCTAAGCCACCTTCTCCCACTCATCCACACGCCACTGCCCAACCTGACTTCACACTCACCTAAAGAAATCCATTTCTTACAAGTCACCTTCCAAGCCAGCCACAAAAATTTAATTCTGGTGGTGCTTGCATCACAAACCTGACAGGAGGAAAATGTCTTTACCCTTAAGAAGATGCACAGTTACCCTCCCAGCCCTGATGGGCTAATCCTGTTGAAAGGAGCAGGAGGCAAAAGACCACATGCCAGGTGGTCTGAGGAGCGGGACAGCCCGCTGGTCACAAGCAGGCCTGGGAGTCAGACTGCCCATGCGCGCGGCCCAGCTCTGTCTCTCACCGGCTCCTGACATCAGCCAAGTCCCTGCCATCTCTAAGCCTACCTTCTCATCTCTGAAATGCGGGTAATGTGATGTCAGGATCAAATGGTTTAATCCCAAAAAACCCATCTAGCTCCTAGAAGCAAGCTCAGTGATGATTATGTTTTAACATTACTCAGCCACAAAAGCTGTAGAATTTAATGGATTAAAAAGTAATATCCACAATGAATTGAGCTGTAATTGTTCATATTAGGAATACAAATGCAACAAACATCTTTTCAAGTTGCTTTTTGTTTTCTTTTTGGACAATAGCAAATACAAATTAGTAAAGAATATAGAATATAAGCTTATGAAAAAGTCGTTTCAATTATTTGCCAGTTTTCTCCAGATAAAAATAGAAGATCCATGGAAAGTATATGCATGAAAATTATGTTAGGATTTCATTATCTTCATCTTAAAAGATTTACATTGGCCTCTGTCTGTTGGAGGTTAAATAAAACAAATGAAATGATGAAGGAGATGGTTATCAGAGTTGTTAAGATATTCCAACAGCAGTAAATAAATACGGCTCAAGAGACCCTCTGGGAAATTGGTTCCCAATTTTTTGCCCAACAGAATGACACTTGTGTTTTATCAAAACTTACCCAGACCACAAAATGAATGAAATATATAGTGTTTCTTATGAGCTGTGCATTGTGACTAACATCATATTATCTCTGACACAACATGTTTAATCGGAACAAAGCTGACTTTATTCATTAAGTAAAAATAACCACAACCTTCTGACTTTGTAAGCACACACTCTCAACTTCCCTTTGCTCAGAAATATTTGTACTGGCTCTTTGTGTTTGGAGGAAGTGAGTCTTCCCTTTATTTTAGACTAAAGCTATCTTCGGTTTTCCATGCCAACTTTTGGAAACAATTCTAAAATTCGCATCATGCAACACAAGTTCTGTACCCACGGAGAACCGTTCACATTTCCAGAGGGAGCGTCACGCTCGCCTACGCCCTGCACGGTTTCCCGGCCTAGCTGTGGCACACCTACTAGTCTTGGTCTAACTTCAGCCTCTTCAATTGCTTTAGAGGCTGGTAATTTCTCAGTGGCATCACCTTTCATTCGTTACATCATTCGTGAGAGGATGTAAATCCATTACACCATCCAGGCTTAACTGTTTCCTAAAAATAGACCTCAAGCAGACAGGAAACGCGTAAGTAACAAAAGCTGTATTTGGAGCCATTTCCCATTTTCTTCCCGTCTCTGTGTGGAGCACTTCAGTTTTTCTAAGTCACCTTTAAAATCTCTTTGGGTGGTATTTCATGAGACACTCCACCCACTAACTATATACTGAATCTATCATGTAGATTTATTTCCTTAATTCCTCACCAGAACCTAGAAAGAGGTCAAGCTTTGCTCCAGGGTTCCTGGAAAGGTCCAGTGATCTTATTTTTCTTCCACTCAATAACACAATTTTTCTTCCTTGGCTTATTTTGGCCTGTTTCATTATTCCAGCCACTGCCACTCGTGGAGGCCATCCGGTCATTACTCAAATCCTTCCGAGCTGTAGTGGGCCACATTTGCGCCACTTCCCCAGGGAGCAGCTCACTTCTTCGGGTTCATGTTCCCCAGTACATGCTCACTGCAGATTTCACTATCAGATTTGCCGCCAGAAAAAATATCGTCTTCAATAACATGCGGAGCGTCACAATTGGGTTTTTTTTTTTATCATTTGCCATTCTGACTTTTCCTAGCCTGGGTTAAATTCGGGGAATTGTCTTATGACTTTAATACATCATCCATTTTATTCGCGGTACCCTTTCTCTCTGATCTGTTGCTTTCTTCTCCCTGAAAGCAAACCAGCATAGCTATGCAGAATGTCTCGAGTGGCTGAAGCAAAAGCATTTTCTATTTTACTCACTTTAAAATGGAACATTTCTATCATCTATCTGTCAACCCACTTTTTGAAGATCCCTAGCATGTACCCGTTGTGCTGGGCGCTATTCTAGATGCCAGGGTATGGTGGTGACCAGCAAAGGCAAACTTCTCCCCTTGTGTGGCAGCCATTCCAGTGGAAGGGTGAGAGGACACAGGATCCAGCATGGCAGGTGGCAAGAGGGCCTTCCCAGGAAGACCGAGCTGGAGAAGGGAAAGGCTTGTGTGCAGAGTGTGGCAGAAGAAGGTGGTAGGGCATTCTGGATAATTTAAACATGCCTAGACTACATCCTCCATGTTCGTTAACAGCTTCGTGATGCTTCTGATTATCCACTGCTGTATGCCCAGTTGCCATAATTTGTTATGAGGCTTAACACAATCATTCATTCTGTGCATGAATTGTGAGTCAGGACTTCTGACGGTGGGGGCAGAAAAGGCTCATCTATGTACCAGGATGTTGGCTAAGGGACTCTAACAGCCAGGAGCTGTTGCTCTAGCAACAGGGCTCCCCCGCATCAGTCTCTACACATGGCCTCTCCCCTTGGCTGCCTCCGGCTCCTCCCAGGGTCTCTGACCTCCAATGGCAAGTGCCCCAAGACACAGCAGGTGCAATTTGTCAAACTTTTAAGGTCTGGGGCCCAAGGTGGCAAAGTTACACTTCTGCCATATTCTGTTAGTGCAAACAGCCTACCATGTCCAGGGGGATGAGACACTCTCAATGGGAAGGTGTCAAAAACATTTGAGGATGTCTGATCTGCCACCGTGACCTTGGCCATGATTTTCTTAGTGTGCCACTCTCTCAGCTGTTAATATGGAAAAGAGCAGGGTCTACCTTAAAGGTGTATTAGAACAAATTAATAAAAGTAAACTGTCTGGAAGACAGAGAACACTCCGTATATACTAGCGATTTTGTTTTTTTAAGTCATTTTTAATATTCCCTTAGTATGCCCCCTAATCAAACATCATGTTTAAAATACATTTCCGCTTAGACACAAATCAACTGCAACTTCATTTGTGACAGCAAAGAACCTGATGTCACGCGTCTCTCTACAGAGTGCTCAGATTTTGGCCGGTTCGTAATGATGCGTCACCCCTCAAGTCCTCGCCCCCCGGAGAGACTCACAAAGCCCCACGCTTGTGTGTTCTCTGCCCAGGGAATGGGGTGGCCACAATTCAAGTTCTCCATCAGTGGGAAAAGGGGTTGGGCAAAGAAAGTGAAAATTGCACTCCACATTACTGGTGATGGGGCTCTATTTTGGTTGCAGGAAGTGGGCTTATGAAAGAGGAGGAGCAGCGCAGGAAAAGCAGCTGTCTGTGGCCCCAAACGACTCGGTAAGATGCCCAAACCGTGCCAGAGCGGCTGCAATGTGGCGCTCCGGCGCCAGGGAGCGTGGGAGGCCAGCCCTGGGGCCTTCTCTCCAGCACCGATTGGATCCAGCCCAGGCGCTTCGCTTCTCACCTGCTCCGGTTGGGTCGGGGGAGCCCCTCCTGGCCGCTAGAGACCCCTCGGAGTTTCCGGATGCCAGTGTTGGCTGCAGGAGTCAGCGTCACTGCCGTCCTTGACTAGCATGTGAGGAAAAGCGCTAGCTTCTTGCTCTCATTCTACCCTCCTTCTCTGAGAGCGGTGTTACAAGGCACCTTTTCCTCTTCCCTGGTGACTAACCCCTCAGGCTGGAAACAGCCTCCACTCCGAGCAGCTTTGCCGGAAGCAGTGATGCCCGTTCCCTGGGACGGCACGGCCTCTCGCTCTGTATCCTTGTAGATGGCAGCAGCTCCGTGTGAGAGGCGACAGTGAGGAACATGGGTCCAGATGACAGTTAGGAACAGGGCGCGGCCTTGTCCTGGGGCTGAACTCCGTATCTTGACCACACGGCAGCAAGTTAACCGAACACAGATGCTAGTCATGTCAGTATTTTTAAAAGTCATTTTGTGAGTAAAACGTTTAAGGAACCCTAAAACAGGAAAGTATTACTTGCCCAACCTTAAGCAATCAATATCAAAAGTAAATAAATTAATATGCAAAGTAAATATGTCATCTCCCTACAGCCCCAAAAATAAATAAGTGAAGATACATTATAAAGAGAAATGGCAGAGCACTGGTTTTTTACCCTCATAATAGTTTTATATACTACCATCATAAAAATTTTCCTAAAGGCCAACCTGAAATCAGGCTGCCGTTTTATCGATGAATTTGCCAACATTCAAAATAAATCGGACACTTCAAGGAAGATCCGTGCTTTTACCTTGTACTGCTGATTTGAAACTTCAGCCAAAAGAATAAAAAATAGACTAATTATCAGGAGTTTCCTAAAAGGGAAAACCAGACAATGGCTATTTTTTAATTTTAGGGAAATTGCACATACGAAATCTGATCAAAATTATTTTTTAAACAACTCATTGATTTTTATTCTTGAATTTTCCTTTATCTCCCACTAAAGGGCTGTAGAAATCTCACTTAATAGATAAGTCAGCAATGTAGCAAATCACTGTTGATTAAATTGCATTTAATGTGGACTGAATATTTAGGAATGTAAAATTTGTGGGAGGCTCTGAGGCCTTCAGTCTGGTCTCACCGTGGAGCCGGGGTGCCATCTCCATATTCCCACAATCAGCCAGATAAATAGTCAGGATGAGTCAGCAAGCATGAGTAACAAGGTGTCCCTGTGGAGGGAGAAATGTACATCTTGCTGGACTTTGACTGCACAGAAGAGGTGAAGGAAAGTTCCATAGCATTTCAGAGAGGGGCTGCAACCACATGCCCTTTCGTCGAGTCACACTCTTTCCCTGCTATTTACAATCAGTTAGAGGGTAGAAGAGTTGATGAGACTCCCAGAGAGGATGTAATTCAGTATTTCCATTATATGCTGCTGTTCTAATGAGCCACCCGCAAACAGAGTGCCTTACAACCATTTATTATTCTCTAGACTCTGAGCTGAACTGGGTAGTTTTCCTGTTCTCAATGGTATGGCTGAAATCACCCAGAGGGCTCGTTGTCCCAGGGGCTCAGCTGGGTCCAAGAGCCGGTCATCACTGAGGAGTGCAGCCCGAGCTGCGCTGCAATACACAGCATGTGTTCCAAGATGACACGCTCAGTGTGCGAGCACTCGGTGCACCGCCGCTGGGTCATGCTTGCCAATGTACCACGGGCCAGAGCGAGCCACGTGCTGAGCTCAGCATCAACAGAGAGAGGACTGCACAGGATGGGTGCTCCTTGGGGGAGCCGACAGAGCAGGGTACCCCACCTGGTTCTCCATCCAGGCAAAAGATCTCAAACAAGTAAACACCTCAGTTATCTTTAGACTCCATAATCAAACGGAACCCATTAGCTACCAAGATAGTCCACTTAGATTCAAAACTGTAGCCATTAGGAAGTGCTTCCTTCCCCTGCTGCCTTGTAACTTCCTCCATGTACTGTATTCTACTCTTTGGAAACACACAAAAAAAGACTAATTTCCTGTCTCTTTCCAAAGATAACTTCCGAAACCAAAGTAGGGCATCATGTTTCTCCACACTCTTTCCAGAAGTGTTCTGGTTTCTGGGTGCTTCATTCCCAATCCTGTCTCACCAGCCGAACGAACAAGCCACATCAGTGGGGAATCTCCTGGCTGATCAAGGAGCAGCCTGGCTGGCTTAATATTGTCCCAACAGAGCGCTCAGAATATCGCTCTTCTCTCCTAACTGGATATTGTCATAAGTTGGGCTCTGCAAAAACAGTCTCCAAGACAGAAATGATTATATGAGAAATTTCCTGGGAAGACTCTTGGGATAGATATTCATATAAGGAAATGAAAGGCAACACAGCAGGACTGGGCAGAGGTGGAAGTTTAACCAGCAAAGACCTCAGCTCACCTCCTTGGGCTAGTTGGAATGAATCTTCGTGTCCAGAGCTGGGCTGCAAAGGGCAGGCCTTCACATCCCACACGGGCATCTGTACCTAGCAGATGCCCAGGAAGGGGCGATTCCTCAAGCAAGGCAGGTCTGCTAGGGCAGGGCACTTCACAAAGAGGGCTGTGAGCTGCGGATGTCCGCTCACACCACTTTTCCAGCAGCGGGGGACTAAGTCCTTCATTCCTGAAAGAAAGTCTGGCCACAGATCCCAGAGCTCAGTCTTCATTCTAACACAGCTTCCTCTCCACAGCTTACTAAGGGGTGATGTGCAGCTGCCCCAAGACAACATTTGAATGTTGTATCACTGGATTCGTACTCTGTTTAGCTACAGTTTGAGACCAAGGTCTAAACTGAGAATACAGAGATCCTCTAATTCAAAGTTTCAAACTCGGACATAGTAGCTTCACATCCCAGATTCCTGTCAGATACATCAAATCTGTGAGAAGCTCCTTCTACCTGAATCTCTAGGGCAATTATTTTGGGGGCAGATAGGTGACAAAAAATGCCCTTGGCACAATCCAGTTGCTGATTCTGAACAGCCACACAGAAAAATCAACACGTGCAAAGAATAGTTCATTGGTTTTGAAGCTGCCTGGACTTCTGAGCATGATTTTATTAATTCTAAATATAAACCATAACAGACTATGAAGATACCATACGATATCCCAACTGTGCCTTTAGCCCACAAAACGAATACACAACATATTGTCCATTTTGCTTCCACTTTACCAAATCAACCAGACCAATTGTCCTGGCACTAAGGACATTGGCTTACTTTCTATTTATTAAGGATTTCACCTCAAATAATTGAGTTTATTTTTTAAAATATTATACACACAGTTATACATAATAAAATAGTACTCTGCCTATAACTAGCATAACTAAAACTCGAAATTTAATTACTTCAAATTTCCTTGACATTTTCCACTGAAATTAACATATCAAAGCACCCAGCTGAAGCCTTTCAGTTTCTCCGAAATTTGGAACCTCCCGTTCAGAGTTCCTATTCCTATTCCACTGAACTGCAAGGCTCATGCAGTTTGTGATTTACTGGGGGAAGACACTTGGTTCATTCTTCCTTGATATGTGTTTTATTTTTATTTCACTTCAACAAACCATTCTTGAGGGGCTATTATGCCCAAGATACTGAGGGAGATTCCGAACTTAACCAGACCCAGATCTGACCTTGTAGATACCTGCAAGTGTGTGTGCATTCAGAATCCTACAAATTAATTAATTGGAATAGGTTGAAGCATATGAAAGTGAATGTTTCACCTACCAAAATGCATGCGTGTGCACACATGCTCGTGTGCGCCCACACACACACAGTAATTGTATTTGGTTCAAGTTAATATAACACAGAAGACAATGCAATTATTTTTCATAATAGAATTTCAAACAAACAATTACAGGAGCCCAGGAGAAAGAAAAGTTAATTCTAATTAGAGGAATTCGAGATTTCATGAAAGGCCACAGACAGGTAAAGATGGATTGGCTTCAGCAGGTGACTAGAGATGGTAGCCAACAGCGCAGAGGAACAGCTTATAGAAATGCTTGGAGACAGTGGAGCTCAGAGCTCAGTTTGGGAAGCCTGGAACATAAGGAGGCTCTTATTTTACATAGAAGTTCAAAATATTCTCTCCCCGGAAGTTACTTTCTACAAAAGTATTTGAGAGTTTGTTGTGTGGTTTTGTGAGAAAGTGGAGCCTCTTAAACTTAACCATGGATTATATGTGTTCCCCACTCCTGTGGAAAAAAGATTGTCAAACCTTTAAACCATTACAGAAAAAAAAAAAATCTGCAGTAGCTTGGCTAAAGAGGGGAGATTTTTCTTTTAGCTGCCTGGAAAATGTAGACATGCTATTTCAGGAGAGTAGAAGATGAATCTCATGAAGCCATAGCTTTCATTTAGTCAATAAAAATGTCCTCCCACCCATTCCTCCCACACTAAACGACCAACAGGAATGAAATGTTGGCATACATGAACTGAAAACAGTAGGGCTAAAGGAAAGAAAGATACTAGAAAAGGATTATATGTAAAATTGTAATTTTACTTGTAATGTTTTCCTTACACAAAAGCATTTATATAGGCATTTCACACTAAGTGGAGATTATTGAGTCCCTTCATTCTTATGATATAAAGATAGATTTTGAAGTCTTAGGAATAAAACAATACAAAATCTCAATGATTTTTAAATTGATTACAAGCAAAATTTATAATTTTGATAAATTAGGTTAAATAACATATTATTAAAATAAAGTACACCTTCATAACTTGTTCAGTATGGCAGCTAGAAAATGGAAAATTACATAACGTGTAGTGCACATTGTATTTCTATCAGCAGTGGTCTAATAGTTGCAACTCAATTTCGCTAAGCCTCAGTTTCTAGGTTGGGAAAATAGAGAAAATAACTATCATCCTATCTGACTGATTTGTTCCCAAGATAAATGACCTAATGTATAAACATTTTATAAATTTTGTTAATATTTTCACAATGTATGTAGACATTACAATATTTTATAAATTATTATATGTTACATAAATACAAGTGACTAACAAGAATTACTCATTTTTTTAAAATGCTTACATAGTGAATCAATATGGAAAACATAACTTTCAGCTACTCCAGCATAGAAAATTTTAATGTGGCAAAAAAACTAAGAAATGTGGGCGTGTTCTCCAAGTCCTCAATGGGTTCAGTCTGTATAAATTTGAAATGCTAAGCACACCAAGCAGTCCGACACACTCCATGATGAGTGAACCCCTCCAAGAGCAGGATATTATCCTATTGGTGTGCTCCAGCGATGAAGAAAGTGATCACTCTGTCCTCAGAGGTCAGCCTGTGTTGGTATCTGAAAGGCTGTGATTGCTAGCATCCACCTAACTGGTAAACTCATCAGTGTGGCAGTGGCAATAAACAGCCAGCCGTATCATCCAGGCTGATCAGGGTATGTGACCACTGCTCACTGTCAAAACAATGGCAATTTTCCAACTACCATAAAAATATAAAAGCTGAACCTAAAGAAGAAAAGGCTAACAATATTCCTAAGTTAGTGACTGCTTCCCATTTTCAACCTTTTCTAGAATTGCATCTGGTTTTCCCAGACGTACTAGACAGGAAGGGGGAGTACAAGAAGTCTCAAAGACTTGAGACTGAAATGAAGGAAGAAAGGATAAAGTCAGCCTACACGCAAAGCCAAGGTGCCTTCAGAGACTTTACAGCAATGAGTGCGAAGTTAGGCTGATGGGCAAACAAGGGAAAAAATTTTTTTTACTGTTTTTTAAAATTTTTTAATTGATACATAAAGTTGTACATATTTTTGGGGTATATTGTGTTATTCCAATTCATGTGTGCAATGTGTAATGATCAGCTCAAGGTAATTGGCAAATCTATGACCTTGCATATTTATCATTTCTCTGTGTTGGAAACATCCCAAATCCTCTACAGGAGATAGGTAGATATATATACAATTAATCTTTGTCAACACGGTTAGCCTACCTGTCTTCAGAACCCAATGCAACCTGCTCTTCTCTCCACAGGGAACAAATTTCAAGTTCTCAAATATAGCCACCCTCAGGAGCGGGGAAAGGAAGTCAAAGAACTGTGCCTCTCATCCAACCTCATATGCTGGTGTATTCTCTCACCTTTAACAGTACACACTCTGATAACATCAAAACATTGCAGTTCTCCAAACACATCAAGCCTCAGAGCTTGCCTGAGTGCTGTTTCTCCACCAGAACCTCTTACACCCACTGCCCATTCTACCTGGAAAACCCTTACTCCTTCAAGAGTCTGCTGGTGCCACCTCATCTGGGAATCTGTCTGGCACACTCTACAATACCTGGGCCTATATTATCAAACTAAGTTCTGGATATTAGAATTGTAGGTGCTTTCCATTTGACTAAGATCTTTTAACCACCTTTTAATTCAGGTTTAATGCGTTAGAGGGAACCTTTGTTTCTTGTTCACCGTGTTGCCATGCAAGGGGACCACCTCTAGAGTAACACTCCTGGCCTCCCCTCCCCCTCTCTCACTCTTCCAGAAGGACGTGAGTAGAATAAACCAACCATGCTCAGCTCTTCTCGTTCTCTTTTCTTCAAGATCTACATATGGAATATAGAGTCTATATGGTCTTCTCTTCTCTGCAATGGAGGGAGCTGGCTCCATGGTCTGCAGCTTCCTAGAGTTGCACATGGCATTGGAGAAGAGCATGTATTAGCAAACTTACTGGGCTGACCTCAGTCAGAAACTCCACTTAGCTTTAGAGTTATTACAAAACATTTTTTCTCCAGCTATCAGAGCCTGTGTCCATATGAATTGGTTCTGAACAGAAGTGGGGGCAAAAGGAGCATTGCTTATTCGTCTACTAAAATTCCTGTATAGTCATGTACATTTAATAAATACGGAGTCTCGATTCAATGTTAGGCAAAAAATTTAAAAAAGAAAAAGTAAAGTCAGAAAAAGCATAAGCAGCTAAAAGCTGAACACTTTGAAAACGACAGGGGCCTGAATGTCCCACAATACAGATACTTCTGAAAAGTACACATGGGACAGTAACAGCCTCATTTGTTATTAACTTGTCTTCTTACCCCTTCTGCTCCCCCTTTATGCTGGAGGAATGCGCTAATTTGTGTGTCCCCAAATTTTCGTCCAACAGTAGACGTGCTTGTTTAATTAATAATACCCTGTGCATATTTATAAGGTTATCCCGGGAGTTAGGAGAGCAGAGATCGTTGTTCGAGGATTTTTACATGACTCCCAATCTTGGTGCTAGAAATGGAAATTCCATTCAACCCAGTTCTCTCTCTTCTGGGTATCTTCCCAAAAGAGTTAAGGCCATCATATCACAGTGATCTGAACATACCCGTGTTTAGAGCGGCACAATTCATAACAGCTAAATGCTGGAAGCGGCCTACATGGCCCCCGAATGAATAAAGAAATGAAATACATACATGTATGTGTAATGAACTGCCTGGTTCACATTCTTCTAAGCTTCAGTCTTCGCTTATGAAACGCTAATGAAACTGTGGACTTCGTAGGGTTTCTGGGAGAGTCCAAGAACTTAAATTCATGTGACAACAGTGGTTCACACTTGGCACACAGGAAGCGCGAGGCGCCTCGCAGGGGCTAAGCAGCAATACCGCGAGCACCAACGGCAGGAGCTTAGTCTGAACGTTCACACTTAGGAGAACACAGATGTGGAGAAAGAAATAAATCAGAGAGAAGGAAACAGTACAGATTAGTGAGACAGAGGTGAATCTTTCTAATAACTACTAGTTTTTATCCTACCACTGAATAAACTGAGCGAGGACATGATTCACAATTTGTACAGATTATTTGGTGTATTTCTGACATTTCTAACATACTTCTGACAATTTCAATTCTTTCCCATGAGGAACACTTGGACATTAAGTGAGGGGTCCAGGTGGCCATTTCAAAGCCTTCTCTTCCTCCTGACACCACCCTCAGGTCACTAATATGTTAGATGGATTGGAGTTGGGACCGACTTTAAATATTAAATTTTAGGTCTCACCCATTCCTGTTACCTATTTTTAAAAAACAAATAACCTGTTATTTGCCTAGATATCTCCTATCTTTACATTTTACAGTAATTATTTAATTTCCTTAGGTTCTCCACCAAAGAAATTTCACATCCAGAGTTGTTATTCTTGAACTCAAAATGAACAATGCTTAGTTTTTTAATCTTTTGTATACTAAATATAGCTAAATAGCTTTGGATTTTTCTGGGAAGAAAAGTAACAGTTCTCTTTCCCAGAGCCCATATTTGAGTTTGGAACCTGTAGCTTGAAAAGCAATCACCCACGCTTAGAAATTCTGCAAGCTGCCATCTATTAGATGTTTCCTTCGGTCACAAGCACCTGTCTCCTAAATCCCCTCTTCATGTCCCCCAGGCAACCGATAAAGAGAAAGTTTCATGAAGTTTGTAAGAATAAAAACTTGCTTCCAAATTTATATCTTCCCACGCACCTCGGGATAAAAAGTAATAAAGATTTCACACTAGATGAGCTAAAGTTGGCATCTGAACCAAATATTTTCCCATCTGCATTCTAAAAAGAAGAAAGTGCCAAAACGTTGAGTATATACAATTGAACATTTTAAATCCTTTTGAAAAATCAACAAACGTGTGTGATAATGCTACATTAATACAGGTTTACTAAAATTACTAAAAAAGAGAGACAGAGGACCTAGCTCACATGAAGACTGCTCTCTAATCACCTAATCAATTTCCTCCTAGTATTTGCCAATACATACACAATCACAAATTTTTAAGTTATTTCTTCATCGATGGCTCCTAACATCTATGCCTATTGGTGCAAAATTTTGTTGCGATTTGGCCTTGAAGACTCCATCTGAGCAACCAGGGATGCTAGTGGTTGAAATTTCTTGGCGCATGCTGGAAATATAAAGTTATTTTGCCTTGACTAATAATTGCCCTACAAACCTAAAACCTTAAAGGTCAGGGGTATTTTATTTTCTCCCACATGATCTACTAAAAATACATCATAGATATTTTTCCCATCTGCAATTTAATTATCCTCTGGAGACCAGCCGGTTACATTTGGAGAGGGTCATTTGGCAGCCTCTGAGGAGGAGAAACCTCTATTTGCATTACCTCTTTCTAAAAGAATTCAGACTCATCCTCCCTCCTTTGCACCCCCAGAAAAAAATCACAGTCTATCATTAGAAGCTTGAATGGGAAATGGCAACATGAACATTTTTTATGATAAAAGTTAGAAACGCTGAAAACAAATAACATATTGACATTTAAAGTATGCATTTTTAAAACAGAGGGCACTATGGTGTGTTGTTAGCATACTCCTCATTATTGGGTTTTCATCCATTTATAGAATCTTTGGGTTGGAAGGGCCAGTAAAGGTCATCTGTCCAAGCACTATCTGTCACTTTGAAAATTACCTTCCTACACACTACAGTCTGGTCTATATTCTAATAAATTATTTTTACAGTCAGTGAAAAATCCAACTCTTTAGAGTCCATATTTAATCTTCAGTTATGCATTGGCTAGTATCTATTTAAACTCTAGACAACTATTTTCAATACTTCATAAATTTCCACTTTGAGTTCTTCCAACTCTTTCATCTATTAGGCATTAATTTATAAATATTTTTAAACATCTTTAACAGAATATCTTGAAATACAATCAAGTCAGATAAGCATGTTTTATTTTCCTATTTATTAACAAACTGATTGAAAAACGTACTATTCAGGTTTTTAATTAATGTTTTCAAGAACAGACACGATTTCACCAGACCCATAAAATATTTCAATAATATTCACATAAAGTATGAGTGGTAATTACCTAACATTCATTGCAATAATGATCACAGATTTAGTTCATATAAACAGCATTAACCTGGGCTCAACCTCCTCTCTGTTGTACTGCCTTTGATCAGATATCCCTCCCTTAAGGGTTCTCCATTTACCTCCAGGTAAAAACAATTGATTAGCATGATGGCTGATTTTAAACACAAACCTTCATTATCCTGGGTGTGAAATGCTAATAATTCTAGGAATAGAGAGGTTTTTCTACACTTAAAATTCATCGTAATAACCAAAAACCTAACACATGCTGACCCCTTATGTCTAAATGATAATACATCATCACCAGCATCCTTACAAAGCTGAAAGAATCTTTGGTTTTTCTTTCATTTAATGAATCATTACTTTTATCTGGTTCCAATCAGATGCCATGTTAGGCATCTGTGTTACAAATAAAAATTAAGCACAGTATCCAACATCTAAAAATTTATCCGAATGAAAGCAAATATTCTGTCAGAGAAACACAAGCAGCACATCGGGGTGATCAGAGGGGCAACCGCGCCCCCCTAATCTGAAGCAAGAAGCCCACTCCGCTGAGCCGAGTTTGAGGGGATGAGCTCAGTCCACAAGAAAAAGTAATGGCACAGTGTTCTCATCTTACCGAGGTCCTGTACTTGTGGATTCTTTCAGAGATGGAAATGATGTTAAATATCACCCGCTTCAACCAACCTCCTTGTTTTACAGAAGAAGAATTCAGATACGTTGGAAGCACTTCCTCGTTAATCTTTGTAATGTTGTCTAGAGATTATGAGAAGGCAAATACTACATTGATTTTATAGACAAGGGCATTGAAGCATCCACACAGAGAGTAACTTGCCAAAAAAAAAAAAAAAACCCACAGATATGTGATGGATGTGAGCAGATGTCTGAGGCCAAATCAATCTCACTCAACTCTTCCTATTGAAACAAATGATATTATGTATATACCAAAACATAGAAGCATCGGATTGAGGCTGCGGAGCCCTGACACAATGTTCTGTGACTCTGACAAGCATCTCATGCTTCAGAATTTGCAAAATGAAGCAGTAACACAAGAACCCTTGAAATTCTAGGTCTTCATGTCCAGAGTGTGCCAGCTCACAGCACTCGGCATTGACATAGCTGTTGCTGGAGTATGGTAGAGATTCCAGGATCTATCCAAAGTTGTCTGAAATTACATGTCCCATTTCATTAAATTTCATTGCCTAAAAACTTGAATCCCATGCTTCTTCTTAAATTGGATGTATCTGTATTAATTTTTTTCTAAACCAAGTTGCTCAAGGTATGATTAAGCATTTAGAAAATTCCCAACCAACTTGTTCCTGAACAAAACAAGACATTTGAGTACACTTGTAGCTAAGGAACCAAAAATATTAAAAATCACAATATTTATACTATTTCAAACTAGAAGTCACAAAAATTCATACTATAAAGGGACATAAAAGCAACTCAAGTGTGAAGGGAAGTAGTTAATTCTTAATAAAATTTGAATTTACATGTCTGAAGAATTTTTTTCTTCTCATGTTATAAGAAAGTGGTATTTAGGGCTGTAACAGATTAGCTCCCCCAATCCCTAATTTCATGCATTACTTCATCACTAACTACTTTCAGCCATCTCTTCTTCCAATTCATTTATTATAATACTCTAAATTCACCTGTTCAAAAGCCAAATGCCACACCATGTTCTCTTGTCTTTCAAGAATATCCGTAGCTCTCAAAGAGGATGGATATACTTTAATGAGATAATTACTAAATTTGAAAATAGTGAGTGACAAAACTGAAAAAGAATCTTACAGACCTAAGTTTCTGGCCAAAGGGTTGGGTCTGGAAGTAAGGAAATACTCCACCAAGAAGATAACATTCAACCAACATGGTAGGATGAATAGGATTTACATAAAGCAACAATTTAAAAAAAGGTACTCCTGATATTTTTAAATATAGTACAGTCTAAACAACATTTGGAAATGTAAAATAATTGTGCTCCATATCTTCCCAATTACACTGCTTACTCTTCAATATGTAAGAAAAACCCTCTCACTGGCCAGCCCTAGTGGAAAGTATTTTGGCATCTGGATACTTCAACTAGTTCATCATATAAATGTTAAAAGAATTTTCTCTATGATGATGAGTTGTGTGTGTCAACTTGACTGGCTGACGGATTTCCAAATGCAACATTCTTTCTGGTCACTAGCATGTGAATCTGTAGATTCAGTACATTGCCCCAGTGTGGCACTGTCCAATCCTTCGTGGCCTGAATATAACAAGAGGTGGAGGGCGGGGGTGATCACCTCTTTTGCTTCCTGCCTTCTTAATGGAAAGGAACGTCTCATCTCACTTCTCTACTGGTTGCACTGGGATTTGCACCATCAGCTTCCTTGACTGTCAGGCCTTCGAAAGCAGAGTTATGTCACTACAGACATCAGTTCATGGGGCTTTTTGGCCTCCACACAATGCTTCATCCTATATCTCCATGAACATATAAGTCCCTCCCGCTGGTTCTGTTTCTCCAGAGACCTTGAATAATATACTCCCCGAACTAAAGATAAAACTCCAGATGGGGTCTCGTGAGCATATCCAAGGCCTTTACTCCTATTCTCCTGTTGCTATAGCCTAAGAATGGATTTAACATCAGGACAACCAATACTCACTTTCATACTACCTGACCAAGGCTCACGCTCCCTTCTTCTGAGCACCTTATTAGCTCATTCAGCTATCCCTTGGATACACTGATATACTGGAAAAATTGTTGGCTGAGTACTTGGTCACCTCCAAGCCCTCAGTGAAACATCACTAAATAATACCCCTCCCTTTCCAGTAGAAGTTATTGCTCCCTCTCACCAATGCAGAATACTGTAGACTCCATGCTCACTATCACCATTTCTAGACTTTGTTCCTCTAGAATGACCTACACTTTTCTTGTTTTGAAGCCCATTTCATCATTTTAAGCCCCTTTAGACCTTAGTTTAATTCAGCATGTCCTCAAAGCCTTTACTAACCTCCTAGGCTGAATTACGTAACTCTCCTGGACTCTTGAAGGACTTGATGTTCACCATTATTTTTGCACTTAAAACGCACCTCAGTATCTTCTATTCATTTGTATGATTTCCCCGTCAGTGGCTGCAGCCTCAGGACTGCATCTAGCTCAGTGCCATGAACTTGAGAACCACTCGAGAGAAATGTACGCTAGTAAAGAGAGCAGCAGCAGGCTCACGGACAGTCCCAGATTTCAGGGGCTCCCTGGCTCTACAGCACACCTCAATAAAACATCTCTTCCCACCATAAATGCAAGTCTCTTTATCAGTTAGAATTCTCCCACTGAACATCTCCTTTGCTCTTCTTCCTAGCCCGTCCCCCTTTCCTTGGGATTGCCAGGAAACTGAGTCAACAGCCGCCAGGTCATGTGGTAGCTAGAAACAGTGTTGTTACAAGCACAGTTCAGAGGACAGCTATAAACTTTATGTCCCACCTTCTTTCTGTCTTCAGAATGCTTAACACTTAGTCACTACATTTCCTAGATCATATTTGCTCAGATGTTCATGCCTCCATATCTTCATCGCGGTCCACTATGGGGTGAACCATAGCAAATACTTGAACACCCCAGTGATGCTGGTTTGTTTTCACCCATAACCATGGGCAGAAGTCAACATGTGTCAATTCTTAGCTAAAAGTATTGCATGTTTCACTTGCCTCTTGGAATTTATACTCTCCTCCCTGTGGAGAACAAGGCACAGGCAGCCACTGATCTCGGAACAAAGTGCAAGGGTACAGCTCTAAACTGCACCCACATTGTGAGGCACAACCACCCTGCAGAGCAACGAGCAAGAAATAAACCGCGGTTATTTTAGGCCAGTGAGATTCGGAGGTTGTTTATTATGCTGCATTACCACAGTGAAAAGCTAATAGATGCACGGCACTTGCTATATGCTCTTTATATCTCTGATTTATAAAACAGCAGGCTTTGCCCAATGACATACAGTGTTAAGGAAAGGTAGAACCTTATTTGTAAAACATGCATAATGTAGTAGGGTTTAGATATATTTCAATGAGCCATGGTCTGTACGTTAGGAATCCACTAGGATTTTGTGATGCTGTGGATTAGTTATTGTTACTGCTGCTTACCAGGGTTGGCACTGAGCATTCCCTTCTATTAATTGACACAGCAAAAGTCCTATCTTCCT
The DNA here is from genome assembly GCA_004026905.1 of Hystrix cristata. Taxonomy (NCBI): domain Eukaryota; kingdom Metazoa; phylum Chordata; class Mammalia; order Rodentia; family Hystricidae; genus Hystrix; species Hystrix cristata. Next base: position 32,330 of record PVJO010004655.1, read on the forward strand.
TTCCAAAAGCATTCAATCATAATCACGATTATAGCATTTTTATGTGAATGCTCAATTCAAATGATACCCGTAAACTTCAGCTACATTATGTTTTCACTGTCCAAGTCGGGTGTTTTTAAGATTTGTGAGGAGCCATAAAGGATTTGATTCACTTTAAAAACACAGGTTGTATAGGAATCAACTGAACACTGAAAAAGAAGCTATAAAGTCGACTAACAGTATTTTGAGGTTAAAAAAAAATTAAAGTCCTAATCCCTGACATCATTAAAATGCCTTTTTTTTCTTTTGTTATTTTTATTGCAAGACCAAATATAGATTCAGATCCCAAATAAATTTAGGACTCAAGTAGCTTGGGGATTAAGCAGCAGATGGGAAACTCAGAGTCCAACACTATATCCTTATGCAGCCTCTGCTTTACCGTCTGATACTTCAAATACCGCTCTTTCATCTCTAAAATGAGTTGACTTAGCAAAATATTTCAGTTAGCAACGTCAAAGCTATTTTGGAGATGACCTTTTCAGGGTCTCTTTAGATAACTTAGTGATGACTGAGGTGAAAATATCTCAAAATACTGGAAAAATTACTGTTAGTTCAATTTAATTTATAATTTAAGAATAAAAACCAAAAATGTGGATATTTGATGTTACATGTTGTAATAAATCTTAGTGCGAATAATCCAAACTTTAGCAATAGTCATGGGTTTCCTGCAACATTTATGCTGCAAATACTTGTAGAGCTACTCACCCACTTCGGGCCTTGGTTTCCTCGCCTCAAGAGAAGTGCACTGAGGGCTTTGTGGGGCTGGAGGTGAGGCACGCACACCGAGGTCCAGCAGTTACTTAACCACACGGCTTTTACTCACGTCCAGAAAAATCACAGAACAACAATGGGGAGTCCAAACTTTGAGGCTCAGGTATCCTGAGAAACGGAGCTACCGACACAGGTAAATAAACGGAATTTATGTGGCTCTTGGGGCTGATTCTCGAGTTTATCTTTGCGGCAGGTGGTAGGCAATGGGGCAGGCAGAGAGGCTTTGGTGAAACACTTTCTTAAGGAATCAACAAAAACAGCTTCAACAACAATAATACTACAAACAAAACACAAGAGTCTCCTACCCCAGTGCTCTGCAGGTAATGAGCCTACCACCAAGCAAAGTTCCTGAGGTTATTAGGCCCGCACAGTGCCACCTCCCTATCGACCACATGCCCTAAGCTCAGTTCCTCTGGATTCTCACTGTAAACGTCAAGAGTACAACCTTCGTCACAACATCGATCGCAAAACCAGGAATGCTGAGTACCCACATGCTGCCAGAGGCCACACCAGCTCGCTGGCATACTCCCATTAGACCTCCCAACCTTCTGAACGAACACTACGATTCCAGGGCTAAAGATGAGGAAAGTGATGGTTTCCCAGTTCACACAGCAAACGAGGAAGAGGAAGGGACTAAAACCCAGGGTCGTCTGACTCACAAGCACATTTGTTCCATGAGGCTGTTGTCTTTCCACTTAGAGAATGGAACTGAAAGGAAGTTAAGTGTTTGTCTAATCCAAGCCCGTTTTTTACATATGATGACACTAAGTTCCAGCTCAGAACACCCAGGCGACTTACCAAAGTTCACAAAATAATGAGATAAAACCAAGGTTGGCATTCTCCCTCCTATATCCTCCAGTAAAATTCCACTATAAAAGAACATGTTAACAAGCCAAATCCTGTTGTTTCCATGACTCCCAGGAACATCCAGACCCTCCATTCTCTTTTCTCCCTCCCTTCTTCCTCTCCCTCTCCATTCTCTGCCCCCCACCAAGAGTAGACCTCTGCTACTTTCAAGCATTACTAGTGAAACCTTATGAATAAAGTCAAAATTTGGCTATAAAACGTCTCATACAAGCCTGTTATGAATTTCTTACGAACCACATTTACTTATTCAGTGGACTGTGACATAATTTCTCAGTTTTTATACACCCCTGCTTGGAAGACGAGAGGATGAGCTTAATGAGGTACAAAGAGTCAATCTACACTTCGCATCCTGAATATGTGTTATTGGAAGGAGGCAGAGATCTGAGTGGGTAGCAGGAACATCTTTGAAGGGAAAAGAACCAGCTTCACACCTGCTTTGCTTTATCACACAGGAAGTCGGCACGTGGGGGCTTCACCTAGTGTAACCATCCTGGTGACTGTTCCCTTTCAGTCACCTCTTGAAGCCGGTTCCTGACGTCGCGCTGACAGCTTCAATTTGCCAACATCACTCCAAGGCTGTGCTTTCAGGCAAGAGGCCAATAGGGAAGCTTTCTTTTTCTTGGTTTCTTTATGGCTCTGGATGCATCATTTTGCAATCTAACGGCCAAGGTCAAAAGCACTGCCTCCGAGCTGGGCCACACCAGCACGCATTGTGAAGGTTGCTTGCGATGACTCCACGACATTTCAGTGCTGATGGCCATGAACCACACGGCCTCCGTTTTTCCACTCTCTAATTCAAATTTTTCAGGATCTTTTATAAATGATGAAACTGCTTCATCTCATTTCACATTAGTTGTGAGTCCAAATTACAAGGGAAAGAAGAGGACTCCAAATTCCAGATCCTTACTGAGTGTACCTTTTCCAGAATAGGCAGTAACTTCTACCGAGTCCCACGGAATGCTTTGACCCCCCTGGCACAAGAAGGCGGCTCTGCAGGGAAGGGAGATCGCGGAGGGTCCCGGCCCCTGGCTTCTGGTTTGCGGCGAAGATGAGACGATGCTCGAGTGTGGGGAGTGGTCAGGGGTGTACACACTGCAGTCAGCGTTGCCAGAATTAGCTAAATCTTTAAGTGAAAGCTACAAGAAAAGGAGAGCAAGCTTCCTACTTTTCTGAACGATGCCTCAAAAGATGTTTTTCCCCGACAGGGTGAGCACATCACTGTGAATTCTAAACTCTCAGACCCGCATGCTGAGGGAAGTGAAACAAAGGAAACATGAAAAAGTGGCCCCAAAAGTAAGGTCTTGATGCATCTTCAAACGAATTTGTTCTGAATAATACATCAAGTACAAAAGAGCTCACATCTTAAGCTGTTTTTAAAAAATACATTGTGAAGTGCAAAACATAAAGAAAAGCAGTTATGTTTCCTGACATTTGAAGAGCTTGGCTACTTAAAAAAATGTTTTGAAATTTTTTTTTTCCTTTTGTAAGTATAGAAAAGAATTCGTGAGCTGTGCCTTGATCGTCACAAGAACTTTCCTGGTTTCAGATCTCAGAATTTCAAAGACGTAAGCCTGTGCCGGGAGGACCACCGCTAACAGCTGCCACAGAATTCCCTCGGAAAAGACGTACCAAGGAGTACGCACGAAAGAACAAGAACATGGTCCAGCCACCACGGCGGGTCCATAGCACGCACACGCAGCCCCGACCACCCTTTCAAGCAGCGCCGAAGGCAGGTCCTGGATCCTGGACCAGCGATGGTGAGCCTGTCAGGGCTTCCAATGACACAAACAGGTGATCAGAAAGAGCTGCTTGTTCCTTAGAGCAAATACTACTCTTAAAGCAGCTTGGAAAAGCAGTTAAAAGCATTTATGGTTTCTAAATCAGAAGTTGGTAGCTCAGGATACAAAATTTTAAAGGGAGATGAGCATATGATTTCAAAGAGATTTATAAAGCTCCATTACATGTCTGAATATATAGGAAATTAACAATTTTATTAGAAATATATGTAATATCAAATGAAATCATTTTTAGTATTGTAAAAAGATTTCGAAACATCAAGCAAAGATGCAGTCATGAGCAAGAGATCCTTCAAATGGCACATATCTTAAAAAAAGTTTTCAATAATATGTCCCTACCTGTCAGAGTACCCCCATTTCACCAAGTACTCATTCTACATGCTTGGTCTCATCTTCTTAAATTACAGTGGCCTTAGGAAACAGCTAGACTGTGAAGTCCTTAACTCAAGAAATTACATCTTAGATGTCTCTTTCTCTCCCAGTGTTAAGCAAGACTCCTGGCACATAATACATGGTCAACTAATATCTGCTAAATCTTTAAAATAGCTCGCACATGGTAAAGTCTGTGAAAAACATCAACAGGTCCTTTGACTTTATTCTCACTATCAAAAACAATCGTATCGTTTCTCGGCCTTTTGGCTAAGATCAAGTGTAAAGACAATCGTAAGTTGAGTGTACAGAGCTATGGAATGGGCAGTGCAATGAAATGGATCAAATCTCTTTAGAAATCTATCGCTGTGCCTTGAGAATTCAAGTGGCACACAAGAGGCAATTTCACATGAAATCATCTGTGTAATTTCCAGAAACACAATTCTTATTGCACTTTATCTATATGGTACTAAGTGCCTGGATGGAGGGAGCACAGACAATATTGGCTTAGAAATACTATCAAAATAAATCTTTGTGAAACAAGTGATTTCCCAGGGTCTGTATCAAATCACAGCCTACAGATGGCCAAGCTGGCTTCTTAGAGCCCACAAACGGGTCCTTCAGTTGCTGATATTTGAAATACAGTGGAGGGAAAAAAAAAAAAAAAACCAAGATTAAGGCAATGAAAACAGATCCAAAAGTTACATTTCTAATCTAAGAATTGGCAAAGCTTTCTCTTAATTCACCTCATTCTGGTGATTTGATATAATAACTCCTAACCTTTCTTTAGCCCTGGAAATTCAGCAACTGCTCTAATACATACCATTTCATTTGACCTTTAGAAAAATCTAGGGAGGTAAAGAGGGCAGCATTACTTCCATTTTCAAATTTTAAAAATCACTGCTAGCAGAAGTAGAGGAATTAACCCGGCAGCACCCGGGCTCCAGCACCACGTCCCTTCTGCCAGTACCATCGCTGCAGCTGGGCTCTACCAGCCTTGCCGACTACTCATGTCATGTGTTACTAAAAGGACGAAACCCATTAGTGATCTCTGGAACAGGAAATGCAACTAATGAGAGATGTACAGAAAAACTAAGACATCCATCATTAACACAGAAACATATCTAAGAAACTCAGCAACTTCTCCAGTAAAAACCACCAAGTTAACATTGACACAAAAGATCCACAAAATACAAATCCCCAGCAACCACAAGACCCATCCAGAGAGAAACAGGAATACCTCTAACACATCATTGCTATGATTTGAATCAAAAATGTCTACAAGTCTCAAGGAGAGTAACATGGAGAGACATCGAAAAAATATATGTATAAAGAGAAATATTATTTAAAAGCCACTAAGAACAGCGAAATCCAATCTTTTCTGGCAAAATGGATAGAACAGTGGGACAGCATGTTAAGTGAAATAAGTCAGACACAGAAAGACAAATACTGAACGTTCTCTCTCATATGTGAGAGCTAAAAATGTTTATCTCCAAGCAGAGGAGCGTAGAATAGCAATTACTGCAGAGGGGAGAAGGGAGGCAGTCCCCCGAGGATTGCTGGACTGCCTTGGTGCTCCCCGGGCTCTGGACAGGTGAAAAGTAATAAGGTCCACTGATCCCGTCTTTCCCAGCAGTATCATCGCTAATAATGCAAGATTTAATAACTCCGGTTTCAGCGGATTTAAACTCAGTGCAGAATTAAGTGTAACTTTTTCTTCTCTTTCAAAAGACAGATGAACAAGGGTTAAAATTTTTAAAAAGTCAAGTAACAGACAAGGGCTGGTAACAGGGTCTCTGGCGCTAAACTTACCCTCCCCCAGCTTCTCTCCTCCTTCCCAATCATGTTTAACTCTCCCCGAGGGGAGAGGGAAGACTTTGGAAGACATGCCCCCTGTGATTCTCCCAAGTCACTGTTTTTCTGTGTGAATTTTCTGACCTTGATCCCTGTCCTCATACTGGGTCCAGGTCGCCCCCTCGCCAAGTAAACTGCAGGTGTTCTTGCCCCCCATGCCAAGTGTGGACAGAAACCCTCCTTTTCCATCTCCCCGTCGGGTGCCATTTCTTAATGGCTGTTTGCTAGAAACCAAAGGGAGCCGAGGAAGGGACACACAAATGGCAGAAAGGAGACAAGTTGAGAGCTGAAGAATCTCAGCACCAACAGCGGGAGACTTACCGAGGCCACCTCTCCGAGCTTGACACTGACCCTTTCGCGCTGGGGCTGGCACACAGCTTGTAAGTAACATGGTTCCGTCCCCTCCCCTCCCGGTCCCATCTCTAGTGATGGAAATCATCTGGGAGCAACCCAAAGAAACGCTTCGTTCTTTCAGAGTCCCGCCCCAGCTTCCTCGAGCCCTGGGTCAGACACAGGTTAACCCAACTAAGGGGCTTTGACTAAACTCCATTTCCAGATGAGACTGGCCGCTTCACGGCCCCTTTTAGAATAGTGTCAAATGAGTCTCCTTATGCAGATAATGATCAAATTATGTTATGTAGTCCGAAGTTATCGGTCTTTCTGCTCCTCAACACCTCGGCCAGATGCCTGGGCTCCTCCCTGCAGAAGCGACTCAGGAAAACAATCAGGATTATTTTCTTCAGATCATTTTCTTTTTCGTTATCAGTACATGTTAGCAGTACATAGTGATTACACGCCTTGTGTGGAGTTAGTACATGCACAAAACATCTTAATTCCTTTCTTCGTACGCTTCCCTCCCATCTCTCTCCCTCCCGCCTTCTCTTGATCCCCTTCCCATTTGAGAAAGATCTATCACCCAACTTCCTTTTACCTATCTTTTATTTTGCTCTGTATTTATCATTTTGGTTTCTCATATTAGAGAAATTGTGTGACACTTAAGCTTGAATGTCTGATTTATTTCACTGAGGTTTATGGCCTCAAGGTGCATCCATTTTCCTACAAATGACTCAAGTTTATTCTTCTTTATGGGAGAGTAATACTCCACTGTGTGTAAATACCACATTTTCTCTCTCCATTCATTGTTAATGGACATCTAGGCTGCTTCCAAGATTTAGCCATTGTGAGTTGTGCTGCTATAAAGATGGGTGTGTGTGTGTCACTGTGATGTGATGTCGCTAACTCCTTCAGGAAGATACCTAGAAGGGAAATATCTGGGTCAATGAAATTTCTAGTTTCAGTTTTTTGAAGAATCTCCATACTTATTTGAAGTTCAGTATATAAATGCAAATTTACAGTAGCACCCATAGAATCCTCTCACATTTCCACCAAAAAAAGCAATAATGGGGAAGCGACAATAGCCAAAATGCGCCGATGTTACTGCCGTAACCCTAAAACACAAACACAACAGCTCAGGAGCCGACCGCGTAAGGGCAGCACGCGTGTCTTTCTCGTTGCTCGTCTTTAGCAAGTAACCGCACGCAGCTGCGGACGCGAGCCCCACGAGGCCGCACCGCGCCGGAGGAGGCAGCACGCCCCGCGGAGCCGCGCAGCTCAGCTGTGTCTGCCGAGGACGAAGTGCTGCTCTCCGGGAGACCCCGCGTCCCAGCCGGCGCTCATGAAGGCCTGAGCGCTCCTCCTCCTCGGCCGCAGCGCTGAGACTCCAGGATCCGGCGGGGGGCACGGAGTTTTCACACGCCCGAAGGGAAGAACGCTCAAGCGCTTGCTTCAGAAAACATCATTCAAAGAAACCTCGACTTTGCCATCTCTTAAACCACAGTGTGCGTTTTTGCTTTCTGTTCAGTGGCTCTTATTTTAGCTCTTATTATAGTGTTTCTGCATTAACTTGTAAGGAAGATTTAAACTTCAGTTGTACATTTTTTACACAGGAGAAATGTAGACGGATAAGTCAGAAAGCCTTAAAAACTGTTAGTGAAGTTTTACTAATTGAGACTGATAGAAGGAATTTAATTTCTTGCCACAAAATATTGTTGTGTATCTATTATAAAAGAATCATTTTGTCAGATAGTATTTAAAGAAACAGTTATTGGATAATCGTTGTATTTTTTAAAATACCAAAATACATCAGCTGTAAATCACATTTCCTGAGATTAATTTGCACATAGTAATCCTAAAAATAAAAGAACAAAAGTTTATCTTCCTGAAAATTTCATTCACTTCCAAATGATTTATAGAAGTGAAATATAGAAAATACCTCAATATTAAACATTAGAGAAGTGGCTGAAAACTGGTATTTCCACTGAATGTGATTCAGAATACATATAATGATTAGTGAAAAAGTAAAATTTATAATTGTTTATGCTATTATTGTAACTTTGCCTATAATAAATACTTCAGGGGAATACAGGCAGATTAAAATAATTCCTCAATGTAACAGAATTATAAAGAGAATATTATTCCCATTATTTGTTACAATTTTATTTCTGCAATTAAAAATTAGATAAAGGGAAAGAATATAATATGTTTACTAAATACTCGTGCAAAGAAAAACAGGACAAAATTTGCCCTTAGGAAGCTGATGAGAATAAGGAAGATTTTTAAAATAATGTGTAAAACCTGTAGTATATAAGATAGCATATCACGAAGAAAAAAAAGTGTTATAGAAGGAAAAAATGGAACCGTGCCTTCTTATGCGTTTGCCAGCAAGAAACTATATTGTCAGACAATTTGAAAGTGCATGTCTTCTAGGAGAGTCTTTATTTGCTTCTGCAAAGAGAACTATCGCCTCCCTTTATTACATTCAGAATATGTAGTAAAAGACAAAAGGAAAAAATCAACACCTGGATTTTTCAAAGTTTGAATGTAAACTTCAGAAAGTCCTGTTTTCATCTTGTCATCTTCGGTGGACTTCTCCACCCTCATCAAGTGGGCAGGACACGCTCATCTGTCTACACTGGAGCAGGAAGGAGCCCCAGAAACACACACCCCAACATGCTATTGGCCGAATGCAGCTGGAGTACAGAGAGGGAGCCTGGCTGATGTCCACGGGAATCTGCCTTCAAGGAACCAAAGCAAACAGAGAAGAAAAAGACCCATCACAAGTATGTATAAAATTAAATTTCAGAAGACATCACATTCAACAGTGAAAAGTTGAAAACTTTCCTTTTGATATCAATAACAAGACAAGAATAACCACTAACATGATATCTATTAAATTATAGACGTCTTAACAGGACAAGAAAGAATAATGATTGCAAAATAAAAAAAAAAACATCATTCTTCACAATGAAATGATCGTATACATCAAACACACACACACACACACACACACACACACACACATACACACACAAAATCTCCAAATAAATTACCAGAATAAATAAGTTTAGTGTGGCTGTTAATGTCAGGTCAAACTACAGAAAATCAATTGCATTTCTATGTACCTGCACCAAACAAAAAATAAAATTTATTTTTTAATATGTAACATTTATAGTAACACAAAAATATTTAATATTTAGCAATAAATCAACTAACATGTACAATAGCTCCATGCAGATAATTACAAAATCATATTGGCAGAAATTTAAGAAGGGTAAAAAAGTGGAGTGTTATCCATGTACCCAGATCAAAAGACCCAATAGTGAAAGATGTGCTTTTCCTGAAACTGGAAGTTAATCCGATCCAAATAAAAATCCCCACTGATTCTGTTTTAGAATCTGACAGTCTGATTTGAGACCTATGTAAAATTAAAAAGGCCCAGACTCATCCACACCTAAAAAGGACAAGCTCAGGGCTGGGGATTTAGCTCAGTGATTAGAGTGCTTGCCTTGTAAGCACAAGGGCCTGAGTTCGATCCCCAGCACCACAAAAAAAAAAAAAAAAAAATGGACAAGCTCATTTGACAGAACAAATCTGTCAGAGTACCGACACATCATAACTCCAAAGCAGTTAAGAAGCGTAATATTGACCCAGGAATAGATTAATATATTGATGGAACAGGCTCAGAGCTCAGGTATAAACTCAGACAAATGCAGCCACTTCATGTGTGATTATTTAGCAGAGTAACAAGGGAAGAAACAACCTTTCGGTGAATGATACTAGGACAGCAGGTTATCCGCAGGGAAAGACCAGACGACTATTCTCGACACCTTCCACGAATGCTTCACGACGTGTCTTGGGTCGTAGTCTTCATGAAATAGGGATTTTTGGGGAGGTTTCCTCAGTGTTTGAAGATCAACAGCTAAGACAAGAAGCAGTCACAGGGGGGACTGAACTGCCCTGCAGTCCCCCAAAACGGCCTCTGCCAAGCACAAGACTCGCTCTAGAACTGGGCTGCACCTTCACCCTGACCCCAGAGTTGGGCGGTGAGGCCTCCAACCACCTATCGAGAGGTCGCTGGACATCGGCTGCTGAGGAGGCGGCAAGGCTCTGCACAAGGCTCCTTTCTTGGGGAAAACCCCAAAAAGGCCCGAGCTGAGAGTCAGTCACCGACACTCCCGACACGGGGAAGAAGGCAGCCTTAGTCCTAGGTGGGATGGCATGAGCTCCGGGGCCTTAGCTCAGCCTCCATGACAAGGTGGACGTCAATCTAGGTGCAAGATGCCAAATGATAAAACTCTCAGGGGTAATGTGAGAGGAAATCTTCATGACTCTGATGTATGGAAAGTTTCTTAAATAAGATCCAAAAAGCACTAAACACACAAAGAGAGAAAGTGGCAGATTAGACTATATCAAAAGCAAAGAGAGTTAAGGGCAATCTATGGGATGGGAGAAATATTTACGATGACACATAAAACAGAAAGAAAACATCTATAAATAGCTTCCATAAAATAATAAAAATGAGTAAGTCAGTATAAAAATGAAAAATGAGCAAAATATTTGAATGAGAGGTAAAAACATACACATATATACATATATATTTACATATTTATATGCATATTTATATGTTTCCAAATGGCCAAAAAGCATATAAATAAGTACATTATCCAAATGCAAACTAAAGCTACAATGAGATACTCATATAATCCCCAAAATTGCTGAAATAAAAGGACAGACAATCCCAAGGACTGAGTGACATGGACCAAAGAAATTTCTCATATCACTGGCAAAACCACAGTGGAAAGAACTTGGGAACAGCTACTAAAGTGGAATGCACACATAACCCAAGATGCTACAATTTCTCTGCTAAGTATATACTCTCTACACTGTAATTTAAATTATATCAAAGTTTCTCGTTATTTGAAAATATATAAAAGAGATTGTTTCCAACATAAAATTACCAGTGCAGGGGGCGTGGAGTTTGAGGTACAAAAGCAGTAGCTCCATCCACCAGCATTCAACATGGTCTTTAAGAGGTGCAGACAAGGTGCAAGGGATTTAGCTCAGTGGTTAGAGTGCTTGCCCTGGGTTCGATCCCCAGCACCAAAAAAAAAAAAAAAAACGAAATGTATAGACAAGCAAAAGTCTCTACCGTCTCAGGCATGATGACAGCATCCTGGGTACAGACATAAGCAGAGCCAAGCACTCCTCAAGAGCCCTGAGATCAGAACAAACAGGAATTCTATAGCTAGACTGTGGGAGTGGGATCCTTTAGTTCCACAGTAAGGCCAAGACTTTATCAGCTGTGGCATCGTTCTACTCACGTGGCTTTGTTCTTAACTAGGATGAGCCCTGTAGCCCTAAGAAACTTTGGACAAGGCCTAGAATATGTCTAGGTAGCATTTGAAACACCCCAACATCTCTGTTTCACTGAATCTCAGTAGCCATTGTTGGTACACCTCAGCATTTTTATGTAATGCTAGAAAAGATGGGAAATGTTGCCAATTAAACAGACCAAACCATTCAAGGTGAGAGGCATCCTAATTTAGAGAGAATAAAATGTGGGGAGGAGACGTGCATTAGAATAAGTGAAACGTGGTAAGCTTCCCCATACACCAGAGCAGGCTTTGCCCCTACCACCCCGCCTAAGAGCTGGGAATTATATTTGCTTTTCCAGGAGCTGCATGAAACAAGGATTTAGCTCGATCTGTTTCTATGAAAACAAGACTGCTTAGTTTCCGTATTACTTTCTCCCTGAAGAGAAACGCTCTTTTTCTCCCCCCGCCCCACCCCATGTTGCCAGTTATCCTTGGTTCCTTTCCCAATATCACATTATATTCCTTGGGCAGAAAGGATGTTCTGTGAAAACAATAAAGTGAATACACATATGTCATAAATATTTTGACTTCTTTGAAAACCTTTAGGAAAAATTTCTCAAATAGCTGCCAAAATATTAAGAGTATGGATATTATGTTAATCTTCTATATGATAAACCAGCTGCAATTTAAAAATATGGTGGCTCCTTTAGAGCTTTCCCTTAATCCTCAGGAGTGTTGCACACAGAACTTAAAGGTGCAAAATACAAAAATCCATTCCTTTTGGAATGTCCAAAAGACTGATTTCACCCAATTCACTTTTTTTTTTTTGGTACTGGGGATTGAACCCAGGGCCTTTGCACCAGGCTACATCTCCAGCCCTTCTTATTTCTTATCCTGAGACAGGGCCTCACTAAACCACCGAGATGTTTTTCAGTTCTGATTTATATGTATTCCAAATGATAGAAGGGCCTTTATCTACCACATCAAAAAACCAAGGTGTGTATTTCCAAATTGCTTCCTAACGCATCAATGCCAACGTCTTCTTCAGCTGTTATTTGGTAAGCAAAACACCGAGTAGCATGACATGAAAAAAGAAACAAGGAAAAAGAAGCAGAAAAAGAAAGGAAGTGGATGGGCAGGAGGAAAAAGAAAAAGAGAGAAAAACAAAAAGAAAAAGAAAGAGATTATTTTAGTGTTGTATTTTGATAGATTTCCTTCAACTTTTCAGGGTTTGCATCTCTCCTCGCATAGAAAGAGCTTTCCGATCTGCCTCTCTGGAGTCCCCGCCGCGCAGTCATGGCAGCTGTCTTCTTGGCGGGTACTGCAGCCTCCGCGCTGCGCACACGGTGGTGGGTTCGCCTCTGAGGATTCGGCAATAAATTGTATACATTTTCTCTTAGCTTTTCTCTTCTGTCTGTCTGACTTAGGAAACACCTGTTAGATGTTTGCTTTGTCAAGATCGAGGAATCGCCTTTGTCCGGCGTTTTTCAGTTACTCCAAAACAGTTTTTGGTTTTGAAATAAAATAATAAACCAGCCCAGAAAGCACCTGAAGAAGGGCAGGCAGGCAAAGCAGAAGCAAGCTCTGAGCTGCAGCAGTGCACAGAGCAAGGCACAGAATGAGTTATGGCTGGCTGTGCCTGGAAGACAGGCTGAGTACAGGCTGAAATGAGACCAAAGAAATAAAAAGAACTTGGAGAATTGGAGTAGAACCAACCTTGGGTGAAAATGGTGTTAGAGCAATTCTAGAAACCTGTGGACTTCAAAGTAGAAGAGCTTAAACTAATGATCAGTCCCTCCATCTTTTGGAAAGAAAATGAACAGCTCTCTACCCCTGTGCAGAGGCCTCCAGGACTCTGCAGCTGGGGACTGTGGCTCCTACGTCAGCCGTCAGCGAAGGGCTTCTGGGTTAGAGCCGCCCAGACTGCTGTGCGCAGACACCCCTGGGACGGTGTTACAATGCGGATTGTGGTTCCCTAGATCTGGAAGGGGCCCACCGTTCTGCATGTCTGACCAGCTCCCAGGAGAGGCTGAGACTGCCCAGCATTGCTACTCAGTCTCAGACCATGTTCCTTGGAGTATGGTCTGAGGACACTCGAGTTGAAATTATTATAATGCTTGTTAAAAATGTGCATTTCTGAGCAGCTCCACAAGCCTGAGAAATGTTGAGATAATCAATGGCTGTATTCCAGATTTCCTTTAAATATCATGTATTACCTTTTTTTATGTATTACATTTTAAATTATCATGTATAATGTTAAAAGCATCTAGGACACATAATTTAAAATTTAAATCTATTTTTATTTCCTTTTTAGCTTGTTATTTCCTTTAATCATCTTTTTTCCCTTTGAGTTATCACCTTGAAAAGTTGAAGGTAAAAAATAAATGATAATGTTATAAGCAAACACATTGCCTTCCTCAATTTAGGACTTCAGTCCCTGTAACTCCTCTTGCTAGCATTTCAGTTTCTCAGAAGTTGGTCACCATGTTTTCTGTCCCAGAATGCACCACTGCAAGGTGCATTCACAGGTCCCCACACCAGGGGAAACTGAACAATACTCTGTTTTATCTTGGCATCTTAGACACCATAAATCTTGCTGCCCCTAGAACAAGACTCCTCTTCCCAACATTTTTATGTTCCTTACCATTACTGGTATCTTTATTACTGTTTTTAATATCATTTTAACTAATTCTTGCTTTGTGTCAAGCAAAGTGCTAAAAAATTTACATGCATCGTCTTCATTCTTGCCTCACCAAAAAAAAAAAAAAAAAAAAAAAAAAAAAACCTTTATTCCTATTTTAAGTGAACAAAGAAAGGTTAAGATAGTTAAGCAAATTATTGTAAGTTCACCTGGCTAATGGTCAATTGAATCTGGATCTGAACACAGAAATGTTTGATCCCAAAGTATTAATTTCTTTCCTCTGTGTCATACTGCTCATTCATTCACTGTCACTGAACGAAATTCCTTAAAGTGTTTAGTTAACATACTAGATGCTTCTTCACGCTAGTCTTTGCAACTCTCTAACAAAATGCCATCTGTTATTTCTACCCACTTCTGTTCCTGGGCTGTATTTAAATAAAAACTCTTACTAGAAACAAAAGTACTTATCTTCCTAACACTACGCAGGCCTGAGCAGAGCGTGTCGACTTGTTCAGACTGGGAGTTCCGGTGCCGCTCTCCAGGGTTTCAGTTTTCCGTTAATTTCTAAAATTAATGGAAAAGAATAATGCAATATTTTCACTGTGTCAGGGAGGGAGAATGTAGCAAAAACACTCAAATATGTGAGGAGGAGTTGGGATTTACACCTGATGTCCCACATTAACCCGCCCCCTGAGAAGTTAGTCGTGAATAGTTCTCCAAATGGACTCATGCCTTAAATGGATGTCTGCACCCAGTTGGTGGGCGCTATTAGTACTCAGGAGCAAACAGGAAACCTTTATGTTTCTTAGACCGTCAGCTCTGACTACAGGATGAAAGCTAAACAGTTTCTTTGACCAAATTGCATCTTGGCAGTGACAGCTGTGATCCACTTTTCTATAATTATTTCAAAGTCCACCGAAATGAAGAAAATCAAGAGGGCGAGGTCTATCCAAGACTATGGTTGCAAAATTATCTCTTGCTCTTAGATATACTGACATTTCATTTAAAAAGACAAATACATGATAGTAAGACTCACGACCTGAACAAGACAGTATGTTTCCTAGATAAATACTTTGGCCATGATCTGCATGAAACCACAATGCTATCATCTTTATTTTCTTATTTTCAATTGAAAATATAACTAGTCGATGACAAAGGATTTGTCAAGCTTTTAGTTTCTCTTGGGTAGAAAACCAGATCTTATGTCATATTTCCATTTGAAATATTTTTCCATTTTTAAAGGTAAATCCTACATCGATACCTCAAAAGATATAGAGTCGATTTGCCACTCTTTCAAGAACAAAGAAAAAGACCTGTGGTTGCCTGACTAATAAAACATCATTATTTTTAAGACTATTTGTACCCTGTCTTAAGAAATACTGCTAAAAATGTGAAAAAGAAAACTCAGAAATCGGATACTTCTGCACCAGAAAGCCTGGCTTCTGTAACAGCAATAGGTAAAAGACCAAAAAAAAAAAACTCCACTTATAGTTATGTCACCAGCTCTTACTTAAATCAATCTTTCATTATTGTCCCCAGATCAAATAAATTCATTGATTCATTGATTTTTTTGCTTATTAATGCAAGATCATTCCTGTACCTTTCATTTAATTGCAATTGATCAAAAACAAGAACACGTAAGAGAACACGTAATTGTAAAAACATACAATATTGAATTTGATGCTTAAAAATATATTTGAAGAGAGACAAAATCTTGGACTGCAGCATCCTCTGACTGGTATGTAGCAAGTGAGAGAATCAGAGTACCTTTTAGCAACTTTTATAACTCTCTTGAACATGAAAACCTAATGGCATGATTTTTCTCAATATAAAAAAAAATGAGTCACTTTCTAGGTCGAAAGGAAACAAGACGTTACCAAAGAGCACTAAAAACTACATTCAGATATATTTTATGTGGAACTTGCTATCTTTAAAGGTTAGTGCAGACTTTCATAAAAAAATAAAAGCTGATCAAACTGAAAGCAATGACTTCAGCATATAGTTCAGATCAGAGATACGAGAAGTTACAATGACACTCTTGTTAGAATTTAATCCAACAAGATCTTTTTCTCCATCCGTAGACTATCAAACTTGTGGATAAAAAGTAAAAAAAAAAAAATCAACAAAACAGAATAATGTTCTGTCTACCTAATATCTAATATCTGAATGGTTCTAAATCAGTCCTATCAAAACTTGTTTCATCCATTTACATGAGCCAAATTCATTGTTGCACTTTAATGTCAATATTCCCTAAGTCATTTTTAGTAAATTTTGTTTCATATAAAAAGAGTACAGTCTTGTCTACATTATTGACAGTAGGATTGTAATAAGGACAACTGGCAGAGGATAAGACTCTGAGGGACTGTAGGGGAAAAATAACCAAATCATAGGCAGAAAACCGAGTTACAAAATCAGACTAGAAGACCAGGTTTCAGCAGAGTCAAAGTCTGGGGATGAAGGGGGTGTCTCAATGTGTCAGATACACAGCACCTCCCTCCTTCCTGCACAGGTTCCAGACCCATTTAGAGGCAAACAGAATGCAAATCAGAATGTCATTTTTATTACAAATAAAAATATTAGGAGAATGCATCCTAGAACTTACCAACACTCTCTGTCCCTGAATGAAACTCTTGAACAAGCCACTAGAGGCAAAGTTCGGGTATGCAGACCACTAGGCTGCCTTCCTTTAGCCCAGCCTAGAAAAAGCAAAGCGAATACAATCCTGGGCAACAGGCTAGCTTTGTCCAACAAAGAAATGTGGAGAAGTCCAGATGTACCAAGTCATGGAGAAGGATTTTCCCCGGTTGTCCATAGTTTGTGTTCTGTTGACTGACTGGGTTTAACTCTCAGGCCTGTGTTCAACCAGGAGAGTCATTGGGGGCAGCTCTGTGCCTCCTGTCTGAGCCTTCTCCCCCAGCAACTATGGATGCTCTGTGATCCTTCCTGATAATACCAATAAATAGCACTGATTTTTGTTCAAAATGTTCTAAAAGTGGGCCAGAACAGTCACCAATTAAATTAACACTAAGGCCAAATTTTGTCTAAATTTCTCATTCCAAATGTCTGGCCACATGCAACATAGCTCATCAGAGCTTCTGCTAAAAGACTGAATGACAACATCAAGACACATCATTAAAAATGCCAACACATATAAGGGCCACAGATTTGCATGCAAATTACCTTCCACTGTACGTTTCCTAAGGAGACATTAGTGTCCCAGATTAAACTCCCTTACAAGTCCACAAGATTTAAAGTCCAAAACAATTCCATCCCAAATTAAATTCTCTTCACTGGGTAGGTTAAAAGCCCAAAGTCACAATAGCACAAAATAAAATTTTCTGGTCCATGTCAGTAAAAGTTCAAAGAAACTAAAATCCAAAGTTCTCAAGTTCAAATATTACAATTGTTATTTCAAAACCTTTTATTCTTCTAAGTCTCGGATACAGGCGCCTTCTTCTGAAACTGGGTACATTTGTGCTCCTTGCACGGCTCCTGCCTGACCTATTGTCTTCCATAGGAATGTGTGTGGTTCTTTCAGGACTTTCTAATTAAAATCAGTTTTCTACTTGAACTAGTTTTTAAAAAGCCAAATAGTGGGTAGACCTACAAGGTTATCTATTCTATACTCACATTCAGAAAATACAAGCAGTCTCTGAGCGCTTAGAGACGCCAACCTCGGCAGAGCGATGTTTCCAGATCCCAACTTGTATGTTAAGAAAGTCACTTCGGACACTCGTGGTCCCTGAGGACAGAAAACAGAGTGAGAACATTTTCTCGTTTCTGCCTCGCCACGAAGCCAGGCTTTCCCGGAATCCATGAGATGGGAACAAACTTACTAAAGAGGAAGTACCACCTGGGGTCAAAGGTGCTATGCTGTCCTTCCTTGGGAGGAAGACACACGTGATGTGAGTCATCTTCTCTGTCGGCCACTGTGTTCAAGTATCATTGCTTTTTGCAAACTGTGCAAATCTGCAACAACCGCAGGCCGGCGCACCAGGTCACAGCCGTGATATACCGTGCTATCCCCTCATCTGCAGTTTAAATGCATCTTCTATGCAGCTGTTCTTTGTGCTGGTGTCTCTGGCACCAGAGGGCTGTCTTTGGGCGGCTCTACTGAGTGACCCACCCTTCACAGTCTCCTTTAAAAAAGGTATTTTCAGTTTTGCGCCATTCGGGCTGATTCCATGGCTGCTTCTCATGGAAACACTTGGGACCTTAAAACATGCGTCTTTGGGGAGATTTCGCCTCTGTTCCCACTTTTACTTCAACTAGAGAGTCACAGTCAGAAGAATCCTGAACTGAATATTCTATCAATGTTACTGTATCTAGCGAGAATCCATGACTCCACACATGCTCCTAAGACAGTGCCCTCTCTTTCTGGTTCGGGTGTTCTAAGCTGTTAGTAACATTTCTTTTTACCTGCGGTACTGAGTTCTATCACCAATATTTTGTGTTCTTCATCTCAAAATTTCTCTTAGGCAGATTCAGGTTCACTTTCTACAGTACTTAGAGAACCCCTTTCCATCTCTACTGCATGGCTAGTGCAGCTGGCTGACCCAAGAGCCTAGTTTCCTTTGCCTCTTTTCTTTCTTTTAATTTGTTCTTTTAATGTACTATCTTAGGTTAGGCAATTCCAGAAGAAAAATCCTGCAGGATATAAATACTAGTGGTTTATGAATTGAGTGCTTCCAGGAGAGAGGGTATAGAGGAAGCAGGACAGGGGAAAGCCAAGAAAATGTATGATTTCAGATAAAGATCCAGTCTCTTGAACTCTCAGGGACTTCAGCAATAAAAATTATATCTGGTATTTGGTCTCTCTGGAAAAGGGCAGGGTGACCGGGTTGCCATAACTCATAGGCTCCGTCAGTCTCCCCAGTGAAGGTGGCGCAGGCAGCCCAGGGACAGTCCCGTGAGGCAGGTCACAGCTGCGAGCCAGGAGCTGATGTAGCGTTGCCTTCGGATTATGATTTTTAGTTTAATGTCATGGTCTGTGGACTAGCTGAAGAACTGAGAGAAGTTTGCTCTCCATCCCGACACTCGAAAGACCTGTTTTCAGAAAGACTGGCTCTGTATTGAAATTTTGCTGCAACTTTGCTTGCTTACCAGAATGCCCAATGGCCAGCATTTCCCACGGATGGAGAGGGGCTGTAACTTGAATTGCCATACAGTTGCTCATTCCACCCTGGAAGCCTCCGTATGCAGCGTGGACCCGCCCAGCTTAAGGTCCTATGTGCCCTCTCTTCCTGAAGCACTGTTCAGAACCACCCCAAAGACCCTCAGTGTGTTGATTTTGCTCCCCAAATCTCAGCCCTCATCTATTCCTCAAGGCTAATAGCTGAGGCATCAAAATATGAGATTTTAAGTTACATACAATAAGCAACACTTTATTCCCCACCCACCAAAGCTTGGAACCAATTGAAAGTAGACTAAGGATCAGAAAGTGTCTCCTTCATAGTAGTAAAGACCTTTGTCAAGGGCACGAGCGTCATCATGAGTAAATTCATCCCCTAAACCTCAGACTACATGACTATATGACTGTCCGTGATCTGCTTTCCGTCACTCAGCAGAAGCCTTTTCCACCATGGTGCCCCTGGACGTCCAGAGCAGCGCCGTCCGACCACAGCTGCCCTTTGGGAGGGCCCGGAGGACACTGAAAAATACTGGTGCTGAGTCTCACCTCCAAAAGACTCTAATTTACTCGGTCTTTGGAAGTAGCCTGAACCTGGCTAATTCTTAAAGCTGCCTATTTGATTCAAATGTGCAATCAAAGCTTAGAAGACTCATGCAGAGTATCTGAATACAGTCACAAGTACGCTGGGGGAAGAGAGAAGAGAAGTGGCTTCTAAAAAGCAAATCCCTGCTATAAATCGGGGTGCACTTGATCTTTGGTCTTTTTGTCGAATCTAGTATCATTTAAAAGGACTTTCACAGATATACTAGGATCTGAGTCAGGTGGGCTAGACCCTGGGAGGGAAGGCAAATCAGATACAGAGTTGATGAGGCGGGGCAGGAGGGAGACAGAGTCAGAAACAGGCAGAGATCCAATGTAATCTTTACACAGTTTAGTCTTTGGGTTAAAATGACCAGCCTTCATTTTTCCTGCCCACTAGGTAGTCGGTGCTCTACAGCCTCTACGATCTACCACTCACAATGCCCAACATTCAATTACAAGTACCAAGCATACCGAGAAACAGAATTCAAAGAAAAATAAACAATAAAGACAAACTCACTGAAGATTTTCTGTATTTATTAGAATTATCAGGGATGGAATTTCACACATCTGTGATTAATGATTCCAGATAATAAATAAGAAGGTGGAAAATTTTCAAGACAACAGGGAAAAGAATCAAACAAGAGTTATAGAATTGAAAATACTTTAACAGCCACATTTAAGAACTCAGTGGATATAATTACCAGCAGATATGTAAAAGAAAGTTGTAAAACTGGAAGATAGGGCATTCAAAAATATATAAGCAGAAACAAAGAGAGCAAAGAAAATGGGAATTATTGGAAATATTTATAAATGCTATATGGGAAGTGATGAAAAGATCAACATACATATGACCAAAGGCCCAGAAGGGAAAGAAAATAGAGCAGAAACAATATTTGAGGTTATTAAACTTTTAAAAAGGTTTCTGTAGGGTTAGGGATACAGGATTTCAAAAAAATGCTAATGGTCAGAGGGTACGGGCAAGTGACACATCTCAGGGACTCCAGGGAAATGCAATTTTCTGGAAGCTGTCGTGGAACTGATCCTGAATGGTAAGATCAAAACCAAGTGGAGTCCCCAAAGGAGGGCCATGAACAAACATTCACAAGTGTGGCCTTCGCTTCTACCTGTAGAAGTCGCAGTGTTGCAACTTTCATTTTATTCTACTGATTTAGCACGGACAGCTCAGTACAGTTATGTCGCCAAGCTATTGAGCAAAGATTTCCAGCGCCCTGTCAGCACTCTACCCTCAGGGTCTGAGGCCTGCACCCTGCATGTTCACCTCCCTTTCGACTTCGGAGGCTCCTACTTTATTTCAGGCACCAGGATGTCTTCCTCTCTTGCTTTCAAGCTTCGCTCTGTCTTTTAAATATCTTTTCACGATTCAGTGCATATTTCTAGATATTTTCCCAGTGTTTAGCATAGGTAACCATAATCAAGTATTGTCAGTCTGCTACATTAATCAAAACTCCAATTAGTGCTTAAGCGATCTGATATACAAAATGTTCTGAATGTCTTTAAAGTGGTAACCGTGAAACTACATACGAATACTGCCAATGTGTCAGGCTTTCTTTTTGGGGGGACAAAAGAGAAGCAACGAACAGAAAGAATGATTGAGGTAATTCTCCAGCCAAAGGGAATATCATTCAAACATCTTTTTAATGAAGACTGCAGATAACCATCCTTTCTTTCTCCCTTCTCCCCAAAACTACAAGCCACGTTTTGTTCCCGGGGGTTTCTAGCCTGTGTGATCCCCTACAAAGGGTGATATCTTATTTAGAACCATAAAATTGACATGGTTTTCCCTCTTTTGTTCCCTTTTGCAGATTAGAAGCATTGTTACGTTCGAGCTGCTAATAGATTTTATTGGGCTTGCCACTCCTCAGCCCAGCTCTGACAGGTACATTTTGTGATTAAAATACTTAGTCTTTCACCTCTCTTGTCTTTGTACTCATTGCCACTACCCACTGCCCATTCCCTAGCCTTAAATTTAAAAATCTGCTTTTTGTCCTCAAGAGCTATAAT
The DNA here is from genome assembly GCA_004026905.1 of Hystrix cristata. Classification (NCBI taxonomy): domain Eukaryota; kingdom Metazoa; phylum Chordata; class Mammalia; order Rodentia; family Hystricidae; genus Hystrix; species Hystrix cristata. Next base: position 54,056 of record PVJO010004655.1, read on the forward strand.
GCATAGCTGTCCTTAGTGGAAGGTGTTTACTCTCGGGGACTGAACGAGAGCGGCAGAATCCTACAGACCAGGACTTACTCCTTGGAAGACGTGTAGGATTTTTCTAAAAGCATTTTACATTCAGTCTCTAGTTTCAGGTGAGGCAAAGGTGCAAAAATGTTACCATTCTTGATTAGATTCTCATCAAATCCTCACAGAGGTCGGACTATCTGATCTGTCTACTCTGGAGGGACAGTTACGATTTTGCAATTAGTACTGCGCCATGACAGACTGTACACAATAGTCTCTCCCAGCCCATGGTTTTGCTTTCCAAGGTCCCAGTTAGCTGGGGTCAGTGACAGCCTGAAATTACTAAATGGGAAAAAAAAAGGTTTTAAACTGTGTGTTATTCTGAATAGTATGATAAAATCTCATGCGCTCCTCTTGTATCATGCAGGACATGAACCATGCCCTTCTCTAGCTTACTGCTATCATGGAGCAGCCATCTTGGCTACTGTGGAATAGCAGACTGGTGTCCAAGTATCCCGTATGTAGCGGCCTCACTCTAGGTCACAACGCCTGCATCGGGCACTCAGGTCCTCTGGTCACCTTGACTCATTATTGGGAGGATGGAATAAAGGACAATAAGACATTTTGAGAGGGGGAGAGAAAGCACATTCACATAATTTTAATTGTTATAATTGTCCTATTAATAATTAGTTACTGTTGCTTCTGTTTTATTGTGCCTAATTGATAAATTTAACTTTTTTACAGGTGTGTATATACAGGGAAAAAAAACCAGTATACACAGAGTTCGGTACCATGGATGGGTTCAGGCATCCACTAGGAGCCTTGACACTCCCAAGGGCTGCAAGGGACGATTTTACAGATGAGTTGGGGGGCCAGTTTGCCCCAGTTACCTCTGTGAACTCTTCCTCTGGATGTTCCAGTAGATGGTTCTCAAGCAGAAGGTCTCCCTTCTCCACGTTCTCCTTCCATGTCCCAGGAGAGTGCTGGCTTTCCCTTCTGCCAGCATGTCCCAGCTTTCTGAATTAGAAACACATTTCTATCCCTAAGTAATTTTTGTCCACCACCACAGGAACGTTAAATAATCATTTTTCCTTGACATATTAGTGATTATAGGTAAAAAAAAAGTATAATTTATTTTAAATAAACATTGTCAATTTTAGTGAATTTAGTAATTTAAAATATGAAGACATATCTTGACTGCTTACTTTTTAAAAAGTAACACACACTTTTAAACTGTTTTAATTTATTTGAGAGAGAGTATGATTCAACCCAGATGTTTTTAAATGATATTATAATGCTCAGTCACTGCACTGGCCATGTCAACAGTAGACTGACAGAAAGAGTAGTCACCCATCTACTATGTGAACAAATCAAACAGGCTTTCTATAAGGAGATGAGAACCAGAGAAGTCAAGATGCCACAGAGTATAGAGAGAAAGGGCCTCATCTGAGAGCCTGAGTTTGCTAATAACATTTGACTGAGAGTCACATCCAGAAGACCATGATCAGCCCCCAGGAAGAAGGCTGGAGGGAGAGCCCTGATGCAGGCAACCTAACCGGAAATTCCCAGGCCCCACTCACTTGTTCAGACACTGTATCTCTCTCAGAGTTACTAACACCCAGCACCTGACCACAGAGTACAGGACAAGAAGTACACCAGGCCTTCACCTGGTGGATATTTCAAAATGTACATTGAAACCTAACCATGTGTTTCATTATTAAAAATGGATATTATAATGCTTTCATCATTTTAAATGGCTTCCTTCATAAAATTAAACTGGATTTTTTTTGAGTATTGATTATAAATAATAAGGTGACGCAGGATATAGTGGACAAGCAACACATAGACTAGAAACAAGCTTCATGCTCAATTAATGAAATCATAAAAGAAGTAGGATCTTTTTTTTTTTTTTTTTGGTGCTGGGGATCAAACTCAGGGGTACTCTAATTACTGAGCTAAATCCCCAGCCCAGAAGTAGGATCATTATTGCACTTGCTTGTTTTTATCACTGATTTTTGAATGTTAGTAAAATCTTGCTCTGTTATACAAAAGTCATTGCTAGATACTTGCCAAATTACAGGTTTGTAACGAAATATTCTGAATTTGCAATTGTATTAGAATCTTAGGCTCTTACAGCTAAGAGCCTTAGATTTAATCTCAGGTTTAGATAGTCTTAGGCTTATTCTGTTCTTAAATATTAGCATGAACTTTCTTAATGTTTCATTACTGAACCCATGGGTCCATACAGATGTGAATTAAACACCATATGAGTACACATAAATCAGTTTAAAGCCGCATGCTAAATACCCCTCCCATCTGTAATTGTTACACACATATACATGACACGCACCAGGAGGCTTTGAAACCTAAGCGTTTGAAAAGGGAAAGTTCAAAGAACTGGTTTATTCACTGGGACCTGTAAACATTCCCACCTTCCAGGTGAGCTCCTGGCTATTCTACCCAGAGGGGGCGCACACAGCCCTGAATGTCACGTGGCACACCCAGCAGGTCATTCCCCCCTCTGACGGCCTGTGGCAGTCCTCTTTGTCCCCCCAAACCCCTCCCTCGTCTCATCCTCTCCTGTAGGGATGGTACCCACTCTAACTGGTCCCCGCCCAGCCTCTTCTTACAGAAACAACTGGACATGCACAGTCGTTTGTTCTTGGTTGCTCCCTGTAAATACCACCCTAGGGATTGTTTCCCTGATTCTCTGCCGTGTCCGTGCTCTGGATGGCTTCTCTCCTTGGAGTACCTTTTGCTGGTCCTCTTTGCCTTGTGAACATCGTGTGCTAAGGCACGAAGGCAGGACACAAGAGATACATTTGAGGACAGCAGCCGGCGCAGAAAATAGCACAAGTAGGTGTTCGTGAAGAGGAAGATGTGAGGCCAGATCTCAGACAGGCAAGAACCCTGACACCGCAGGGAGGGCCTTCGTCAGAAAGCCGAGAGCTGTGGAAGGGTTCTGAAAGAGGTATGTTATGACATGGGTTCAGAAAAGTCGTTTTGGTCTCATTTGGAAAACAAGACTACAGTTAGGTGGATCAGTTACCATACACCAGGAAATGGGTACAAATGTTTGGACCAAGAAACCACAGTTTGACCAGAGAAAGTGCAGAGTCCAGAGGTAACTGGAAGGTGGAATGATTTTTGGGGGTTCTGTTTTGGTTTGGGTTTTTTATTGCACATTAGTTATACAGAATAGTGGGGTTTGTATGGGCATATTTTTACATGCATATAACATATTTCTATAATTCTCCTCCCCTACACTATTCCTTTTTCCCTTCCTGTTTTCCATCTCCTTTCTCTTCTTTAATAGTCTTCTACTTTCATGCCATCTCTCTTTTATTTATTTGTTTTACCTTTTATTCTAGATTCTGCAGAAAGTATTTGAATCTGTTTTTCTTAATTGACACATACATATTTATAGGGCACGGTGTGATAATTTAGTCCATGTATACAGTGTATAATGATTGGGATAATCGGCATATCCACAACCTCAAACACTTGCCTTTATGTTGGGAACCTTCAAAATCCTCTCTGCCAGCTAGTTTGGAATAGTCAATGAATTAAGGTCAACCCTAGTCATCCTACTGTGCCTTAGAATATTGGAAGCTATTCCTACTATCCAGTGGCTCCCCGGTACCCATTAGTCACCCTCTCTTCATTTCTCCTCCCTCCCCAACCTTCCTCGTCTCTGATAACCACCATTTTGCTCTCTGCTTCTATGAGACTACCATCTTTAGCTTCCAGATATGAGAGCATTCACAGTTGGACTTTCTGTGCCCTGTTTACTTCCCTTAACATGATGTCCTCCAGACTCATCCATGTCAGCTTTGGTTTGGGAAACTAGAAATGAGGAGGAAGAGGAGGTAGAGCAGGAAAAGCAAAGCTGCCTTTGGGGGAATTAAGTAAAACAATCATGTATCTATACAAGGAGATGGGATAGGAGGAATGAAAGAGGACAGAGGGAAATATGACATAAAAAGAAAGAGAGACATCGCATGCAGACTGGTAATGATAATGATAAACAAGCAGCATGGTTGACACTTAGGTTTCTGAATGCTAAGATTTAAAGGAAAAGAAAAACTAAATTAAGAGAACGAACTGTTTTGAAGCTGTTGAGTAAACATTGAGCAAGCCAAGAGCTCCTGAGGAAGTAAGAGTTGTCCCTATGGAGCAATTTAGAAATGCTTTGGAAAATCAAAACACAGCCCCCTTTCCCACCAAACTACTTTTGGGATTCCAGTTATAACAACCGAGATAGTTACATCCCAGCACATTCATTAAAATTTCTATGATGTCTCTTAGTGACACTTCTGGCCCTAACATATTTTCATATCTTCAAAGATACACAGTATTTAGAGAATATAATCTCTAGATTTAACAATCTGCACATTTCCAATCAGCAACTAACCATATATTGGAAATGGGATTGTCCTCTCAAATTAATTTCCATGTGATACATGGATAGTCTTCTGAGACTGCCCAGCTGGCCTTTGCCATTTATTATTTCCTTGCAGAAGACTTTCTAGAACTTACAGATTAGTTCAGCAGCCACCAAAACACTCTGGTAAAGCTGAACACCTCTCTTCTCAGCATTCGGCACAGAAGGACCTGCTTTCACTTCACCATATTTGACTAATATTGATTCCTTCCTGATCTATGAGCTGGATGAGCACAAGCCTTGTTGGTTTGGCCTGTTATTTTACCCTGCACTGCCCCGAATAGTGTCCAGCACATGGTAAGCATTCTACAAAGAGCTGTTGGCTGAATACTTAAAATGAAAAAAGAATAACGCAAGAAATCAACCATTTAAACTAAGCCTTCGGCTGAGTAGCACCGTCCTTTCACTAACAGAAATCAGTCAGAACCTCCGATCCTGCCGGGAGCATTGTGTCCTGAGGCCAATCGGAGAATACTAGTTCTTGCAATAGCAAAGCAAGGAGAAAATTAAAGAATTATTTAAGTTTAAAATACATTTAACTGCAATACCTTCACATATTCTGCTTCACCTGGTCTGCATTGTGGGATTTCCATAAAGACACAGGAGGAATCAGACAGAATAGAATCCGCAGTGCCAGAGAGCTTGAACTTTTCATATTTGGGCAGATGGTGACAGGAGGCTGAGGCTAGTAGAGAGATGCGGGATAAATCAGTAAGCTGCACTTGAAACCAAGTTGGGGGAACCATGAGGGCCATGAGACTGGGCATTGAGGGGAATAGGCTGGCAGGAAGAAGGGGAAGGAGGTGGGACTTTTAGTGCGAAATTCATGCACATTATAGCTAGCTTTACAAAGCTGGCTGTGGAAACGAAGAATAGCTAAGAATCAGGAAGACGAAATCTGCCAGATTGCTGTGATAGTTCATATCCAAGGGAAATAGGGCCAGAAGTAAGACAGCAGCCAGGGCAAAGACAGAGGAGGTTTTATCATCCTCCTGAAAGCCGCTACCATTAACTGCACCGCCGATGAAGGAGGCAGGCGAGGTCAGGAGGGCTGCGAGATGAGTTCAGTCTCCTTGCTACACCTGGGCCATCTGTGTGAACTCTCAGCCAGCAAGCTAGAAAAGCGAGCTGGAGCTCTAAAGAGGATCTGACAGGAGATGAAGATTGAAGCATCATGAGTGTGGATGAGACCATCAAGCAAGGGAGCGCAAAAGGCCAGGAGAATTATATAGGGAGAGTGCGCTGAAGAAAGCCCACATTTAGGAGTGATAAAAAGAAGAGAAGGAACAGAAGGGTCATTGGAAAGAGGAATGGAGCAGAAGCCAGACAAGCGAGGTGATCAAGAAATCAAGGTTATTGTTAGAAGCTACAAAAAGGCCGGCAGAATAGTGATGAGGAGCAACTTTGGGAATAACCTGAAACCCAGTGAGCTGGCTCCTTGGGAGACGCTGTGGGCTGAACAAGGCTCCCAGCGATTGAGGTGTGATTGAGCTGAGGCCCTTGAGGTCAGTGGGTCATCTCAGATAATTCAGACATGTCCTAATAAGAGGCACAGGTGTCTCCATCCAGGGGAGGCAGAGGGAAAGTTGACCTGGGATGTGCTGACCTTGGCAAAGAGAGATCTGAAGGCACTAAGCTCTGGAGTTTGAAGACGGAGGAAGCGGCCACATGCCAAGGGAGGCACTTGGCCGCTAGGGATTGGAAAAGGAACGTAGTGCAAGAGGCCAGAAAAGGCGAGGAAAGAGATTCTGCCTCACAGGCTTCCAAAGGAACGTGACACCTTGGTTTCAACTCAGTGAACACATTCTGGAATTCCAGCCTTAAGACCATAAGAGAACAAGTTTTAGGATATTAAAATTATAGTGATTTGTTACAGTGATCTTAGGAAACTATCTCCTTAGGGAAGACGAAAACTATTTGCAAATGCTTGGAAAGTGAGTAAAATATGAAGAAGTGAGGGTAGATTATATACAACATGATCTTCAGAGGATTGTCAGTAAAGGAAATGAGAGAGTTACAACAGCTTGAAAAGGAGTGTGTGTGTGTGTGTGTGTGTGTGTGCACACGCACACGTGCGTGCATGCATGTGTCTCTTAGGCTTGAGAACACTGGGATGTGATTCATAGTCTTAGCAGAAAGAACCAATGGAAATCAGACCTGTGAAGATGCAAGAGCAACAAGATGATGGCTGATGGTCCAAGATCTTATGCAAAGGATGGGAAAATGGGGCGTGGGGCCAGACATGGGAAAAAGTGGGGTGCTCTCCTTAGTTAGGAGGAATACAAAACGTCTGCAAGCTATTTATCTGAGCACTTTTAGTACATGTTCAAGGGTTGTGGATTGACTTTAGTATTAGCCAAAGCAAAAACATAGATGCATTAGATCTGCTATATCAGAAGATAGAAAGCGTCTCATAGATTCATTCTTTTAGGATGCCAATGTTACTACCCATCTCCACCTGTATTGGTATTACAGACCTAACTAACCTTTCAAATAAATGAAAAATGGTACAATTACTCAGAATAAAATGTGTTAGGATGATATTTTGAGTTCTAAGAACTTTAATACTTAGAACTCATGAGAAATCATGCCTCAGAAGTGGTTTGTGATTAAGACACTTGTTTAAATCACCATCCTCTGTGTTAAAAGGGAGAGTGATATGATTCCTAAGAGGGAGACATGATTAAGACTCCAAAACTTGTGCTGTCATCCGGGAAAATTTGCAAACTGCCCCTACAATTTGCACACTTACTAAGCCTGAAGAACGTGTCTCTTCACCCCAAGCCTTTCCAATGGTTTCAGACAAATCCTACATTCTTTCTCAGGAAAAATGTTCACTTGACCATATTAAAATGGCAGAGGTGTTATTGGGCTGTGTGGTAAGTGGTTTGATACTTCCCAGAAATCGATGCATTAAATGCTGTGCAATATCTGCAGCTTTGTTGCAAAGTTGTCCAGACTGAAGGAGTCGTACTACACACGGCCTCGGGGAACCTTCTCATTCCCCTGGAAGCCCGAGAGCATCCTCAAAGCTAAACATACGAAAAAGGAGAGTTTCCCTGTTTCTCAATGGGCAGGTTGTGGGGGAAAAGAGATGTTTTGGATTTGTGTCTTCTCTGTAGAAAACGCTTGGGAGTGAAGAAATTAAGGGGTAACATACTCTGTACTTGTTGGCATACAGAGGTGGCCCCTCTTATCTTTTTCCTGAGGAGGAAATAGACAGAGGTAAAATCCCATAGTAAGAAATAGGAAGATCATGACAGATAGTTTATCTTCTAAGTTCGTTATGGAGCTGAGAAAGGAAGATAGCTAGCAGGATCCATGTATGTGTAGACAGGCATTTTTTCCCTTCTAATAAATAAGAAAGGTCTTTACCATCTTTGGAAAAATCAGGAGACACATTTAGTGTGGTGAAATATGAACGTGAAAATGCAGGCTGGCTACGAATGACAGTCGCCCGCCATGATGGGCAGATGCGACTGCAGGGGGCGCTCCCCCAGCTCCAGCAGGAAGGCAGCAGGGGTGGTGAGAGGCGGGCAGCTTGGCACAGCTCTGGGTCGGTAACGGAGGTCACAAGTGCTGCCAGGGCTTACACAGGCAGTACTTGGAAACCCAGCCCTTCTTGATTATTCATATTTACGGGCTAAAAAGACAAAAGGACCAAGAGGCCTAAATGACCCTACAAGAAGATCTACCAGAAATTACTTGCCTTGAACTGTCAACCCCAGCTGAAATTAGTCAAAATTAGTTATGTAAATTAACTAAAGGGCAGGAGCATCAGACCTTCCTGTGTGATTCATCCTCTCTTCCTCATCTCCATTCCCCAAATTTAGCTTTTCTTCTATCCACTGACTGACCCAACAAGTATATTTTGAGTGTCTGCCACTTGCCTCACTCTCTGCAGGAACCCGGATAGAATAAGTAGACTGGATATGTCTCTGTCTTCAGGAAGCCAACAGGCCAGTGGTAGAAGCAAACAATGAACAAATACATGTAGACTCACATAAATACTTTCAAAGTGGGAAAAACAGAAGACAATGTCAGGGTGATATAATACAGTGTTGAGAGATCAGAGAAGATACAGAACTGGGAAGGAGTTAGCGAGCTGAAGAGAGGGGACAAGGTTTCCAAACATGGTGAAGGGCAGACTGTGTGAAGGGCTGGGGAGCAGCAAGAGGGCGGCATGTTCGGGGCCTGAAAGATGACTGGCAGGGATGGGACACACCTGGGCAGGACGAAGCATGAACATCCCAAGGTAATGCTGATGGCCACTTAGAACCCTCAAGGGGTTTTTATTCCCAAAGATCCTCTTTATTTCCCACTCAGCTGTTCTGGCTATTTACTGGTCTGTTGGCCTGGTACAAACAGAAGCCCACTCTCCACCATGTAATATGATGCCGTGTGACCGAGTGGCGTGAGGATATAGAACACGAAGGCAGGGGAACTGTGAGGCCTGGGAGAAGAAAATAAATTCAGTTTTTGATAAGTCAAGGTGAGAGGTCAATAAGACATCCAAATGAAAAGGTAAAACTGGTATTTGGACTCGAAGCTCAGGAAAAAAAGGCTAAGCTAAAATCATCAATCTTAGCTCCATGGCAACCAACAAACAAAAGAAACTAACACTGAACAAACACCAAAGAAATGTACAGAAAAAACATTGGACAGCTCAAAGAATTGCAGAGATGTCTAGAGAGACAGACTCAGAAAATAAACAGAATCCACAGAGTACTGATCTGCCAAGAACACAGCAAAACTATGCTACCGGCACCTTCTGGTGAGGCCATGGCAGCCCACTGCTGGCCCCAGCACTGAACATAGTTACTAGTACCACAGGCCCGGCTGCCCCGGAAGGTGGACTCGGATGCTGCTTGGTCACACCTGGTGAGCCCTCTACAGCCCTGCTTCTTTGCTCTGCTAGCCTACAGTTCAAACCCTGCCTCAGGACCTTATTTGTTAAGGCCGTATTCCAACTGCCAATAGAGAAGACAAAGTCAAGTATCAGGAATTTGTATCTTCATCAAAGAGAAAGGGGCCTACAGAGACAGGTAAGATCATCCAGGCAGCGAGTGAGAAGGGAAGAGGAAATGTTAGGACAGGATGGAAGGTACAGGAAGAGCAGAGAAGACTTGGGGCTTCGGAGGCCAGCCGCAGGCCCAGGCCCAAGCCTTGGAAACTCCAGGACGAGTTTGTCCAAATAAAAACTAATAAGACCTATTCGATGATAACACACTCAATCCAAAGTCTACATAATATTTAAACTTGAAAATGAGCCAGAAATAAAGATGGTGCCCCTCACTGGAGAATATACTTGGTTTTAACAGACGAGTCTTGAAGAAAACTCCAAGAATCCCAGTATGAACCCGGCATTCCGTGTGACCTTGCCCACTCCAAAGCCAACTCTAATTAAGCATGTTTGTAGGGCTGTTAACCTGGCCAACAGTTACAACTATAGAAAAAGAGAGAACTGATAGAAATTCATAAGAAAATTAATTGAAATGCCGTATATATTGTCTGCATAGTCATCTACAGCGTCCTTCACTGACCTGTGACTCTAAGTAATTGTGTACAGAGCTTCAAAACTAGTGAGAATTTAATCAAAGATGAAGAAAAGGTACCCTACATCTTTTGTGCTAGGAATAAAATGGAGTCTTGCACCGTATGGAAAAAAAATGACTCGGACATTGTTGTGATAATTAGCATGATAACAAAGGTGTGTGTGGGTTGCGGGCGGGGAAGATGGAACAGCCTCCTGCCAAGAATAAGTAAATATACTTTTCACGGGAATAATACTTTCACTCTTAAAAAGATCCCCTACTTAAATGTCTTTCTTTAGAAACCGTTATCTGCATGTCCCAGTCCATTTTGTACTGCTCTAGCAGAAGGCGGAGACTGCGTAATTCATAGTGTACATTTGTAACACACAGAAATGACTGGCTCACAGTTCTGGAGGCTGCTGAGTCCACAGTCAAGATGTCAGCACCTGGCTGGGCCTTGCCGTTTCATCTCACACACCAGGTAACGAAAGGGCAGGACAGAGAGCTCACGGAGACCTACACACTTCCTGCAGGCCCTGCCCACGCTGGGAAGTAAGTTTCCAGCCCGTGAACTCCCAGGGACACGTACAGACTACAATCCTCCCTCATCCCACGCCCAGTGCCTGGAATGCTTGGTCCCAAAGCATCACTCTGATTTTATGCTTTCTACATCAGTTCTACGATGTTAAAAAATTGAACACTGCTCTGAGAAATAAAATCCCTAACTAGGCAGTTGCTTACACCACCGCTATGAATACTGGAGCTTTCTAAAGAGCCCGTAAGGGTCCGTTTTAGGATCCCTGATGCACAGGATGTGAGGGTGCCTAAGGGGCAAGATGCTGCTTCTCAGAAAGGAAATCTTCCTGTGCCACACGTGGAAAGGCGGGGTCACCCAGGAAGCGGACCTCCAGCTGGACCACAGATCTATGGGTGTTATACTAACTAACTAAAAACACAGAGCACTTGGTTAAATATGAATTTCCAAACATAAACAAATAAAATTTCAGTATAAGTATAGCCCACGTGACTTGGCCTGTGTGGCTTAGTCATCGTGTCTTCCCACTTACTGCCTTAAACCCCGAGACGGCCTGCTCTTCGTTGTTCTAGCTTCATCAGTGCCTGTCCGCATCTGGCGCTGAGGCACAAACGTCCCCCGAGTCACTCCACCTCTCGGGGGGTCTTGCCTAGATGTAAGCAGGACTGCTCAACTCCGTGAACCAGAAGCCTCAGTCATCATGGTTCGGATGTAAGAACCCCAAAATGTGTCACTGCTGTGGACCCCGATGTTCATCCCATCTACAATCAGGTAAGTGTCTTGTTAAAGACACCCAACTCCAAAATCTCAGCACAATTACTGAGACCGACCCCATCTACAGTTAGATCTTATTTTGGGGTGTTTGTTTGTGGGGGGTTTTGTGTGTTTGTTTGTTTGGTTTGGTTGGTTTGGTGAGACAGGGCCTCACTATGTAATTCAGACTGGCTTTTAACTCACTCTGTAGCCCAGTCTGGCTTCAAACATATGGCAATCCTCCCGCCTCAGCCTTCTGAGTGCTAGGATTACAGACATATGCCACCACACCTGGTTTAGATGTTTAAAAAACCCAAAAGAAGCTCAGCATGATCTGCGTACAGACCAAAAATTCTCAGACCACATACCTTTTTAGTCACTCAGTGCCTCTCTGGCAAGGGTGTCCCTCACCTACCTCCCTGGTGATAGTTACACACAGCTTCCCAATCCATGCCAATCTACGTCCTCTGTGTGTCTCTACAGCACCTGCCACCATTCGGAATGTCAACTATTTCATGTGAAGTGTTAAACAACCAGAGAGGCCATTTTTGACCTCTGTTCGGCTACTCCATTCAGAGTTAGGGTACTCTGCTTCAAAAATGGACTGTTCCAAAAATGTCCAGGAAAACAGACAGTAACAGTCCTCTCTGCGACAGTGTGACCATTATGCTGCCGGTGGCCTTGGCTGTGCCCCATCACAGGGATGCCACACATCGCCGTGGCCTGGTGGAGATGAGCACAGTTGGTGCCATCCTCCCTGGAGTTCTCCTCACATGCCTTTGTCGCTTAGCCGTGTTAAACTCTAAAGCCTTCACCACGGCACTCTGCCTTCCTGGGGGGCGTGATTCCTCGAATTGGCCCACGGGCCCTCTCGACAGCGTGCTCTGACCTGAATCAACCCTCCTCTTTCCTGTATTCCTTGATCATTAGTAAATTCTTTTACTGACCACATCCCTGGACCTCCACTGCCATCTCACACTGTAAGTCACATATTTTGTTTGCCTCACGTGACCCCTGAGTTCTCACCAGACAGTTGTCAGAAGGAGCAGCAGCCAGCCCCAACTATCCCCTTCCTCTCTGCATTTGTTCAAGATGTGACCATTCGCTTCTACATGAGACCCACCAGGACATGTGGCCATCTTCTACCCTCACCAAAGGCAGACAAATGGGCCACATGGTATTGACTTTGGACCTCCGAAACTACGAGCTAAGCAAACCTTTGCTGTTTAGTTAGCTGTCTCGGCTCTGAGGTTGTAGTAACACAGAATGGAAACAAGAACTTGAAAATGAAACAATAGAAATTAACTGAATAGCAGAGAGAGCGTAGCATGAAAGAAAAAATCTATACAGCTTCAAGCATCACTGAGATAATTGAAAAATGCTTTATGTCACATCATCAGGGTGCCAGAGAAAGAAGAGTGTGGAATGAAGATATGTTTGAGAGAATATGGCTGGAATTTCCCCAGATTTGTCTAGAGACAGAAACTTGCAGATAAAAGAGCAAGACACAAACAAGATAAATCCAAAGATTTGATGCCTGTACACCATAATCAGATGACTGATAAGAAAATAACATCTTGAAGGCAGCCAGAGAAAAAAACATCTATACAGGAGTTAACTATACACATTAATGATAAAGGAATAACGTTTCAAATCTGTATTTCTGTGTAAGTCACTTTTCTGCAGCTGAGACAAAATATATGACATTTACAACATACAGGAGGAAAGCTGGTTGGCTGGCTCCAAGACAGAAACATCAAGGTGGACGTGTCTAGTAGAGGAAGGTTACTCACTTCACAGCAGCCAGGAAGCAGCGTGGGAGGGAAAGAGCCAGAGAAAAGAGGGCTGGGGCAAACTTACCTTCAGAAGCATGGGCCCTGGGACCCACCTCACTGAGTTAGGCCCCACTTCCTGCTAAACCCATCGAGCTATGAACCCACAATCGAGTCTCCTCCCCAGGCGTCTCCTAACCCGGTCAGGGTGATGATCAAGATGAACTATCACAATTTCTCATCATAAATCATGGAGGCCAGAAGGAAGTGGGATCATGTTTTTACAGTGCCACATGACTATAAATACAGAATTCTGTACCTGATTTTCATTCCTTCATGGTATCAGCAGTTAATAATTTTACAAAATGTATACATGTAACACACTTTGGTCATATACATCCCCCAATTTCCCACCCTTACACCCCCTCACATTGCCCCTGCTCCTTTCTTTCTATCTCCTACTTTCACATCATCCTTTTTAGATTCCACATTGTTGTGGCTTGTATCTTGTATCTCATGTGGTCATAGGTGGGATGAAGGAACAAGCAGAAAACAAACAACACAATGGTAGATTTATACTAAACTTACCAATAAATGCATCAAATGTAAATGTTCTAAGCATACTAGCCAAAAGATATTGGTTATCTGAATAAATGTTTTAAATAACTCAATCTAAACTCTCTACAATAAATTCACTTCACATATAATTTCATAGATATGTTGCTAACACTAATCAACAGAAATCTGGAGTGTCTGTATTGTTATCAAAAGAAGTAAATTTAAGGTTTTTTGGGTTGTTTTTTTTTTTTTTTTTTGGTACCAGGGATCAAACTCAGGGCCTTGTGCTTGCTAGGCACGCACTCTAACCACTGAGCTAAATCCCCACCCCAAGAAGTATACTTAAGAAAAAAGAAAATCATAAGGGATAAAAAAGTATATTGCCTATTGATAAAGTGACCAATCCACAAGAAGATATAGTAATCTTAAGTATATATCCATTTAACATCAGATTTTCAAAATTCACGAAGAACAAATTGACAGAAGTGAAAGGAGATAAACACAAGTCTACAATTATAAAGAGTTTCACTTTTTTCTCTCAGTAAGACTAGATCTAGTAAACAGAAATTCAGCAAAGACATAGAAGAGTTGGACAATGCCATCAACCAGATGGCTACAATAGACATTAATAAAATTTTCAATCAATAGCAACACATTGTTTTCAAGAATGCAAACAGCCTTCACTAACGTAGACTACGTCCTGGATGATAAAACAAATCCGAGGACATTTTAACAATTGAAATAATAGTATAATCTCGGATGATAACAAAATTAATCTGAGAATCAATAACAGAAAGATAACAGGAAAAGCTACAGACACTTGGTAGTATTGAGCAACATTTCTAAATGGCCATGGGTCAAAAGGAAAATATAATTTACATTATACTGAATGGCAATGGGGAAATAAATAGCATAATAAAACTAGCAGGATGCATAAAATATCCTTTAGAGGGAAATTTATAGCATTACATGTTTATAAAAGAAAAAAAGGTCTCAAATCAATAACCTAAGCTTCCATTTTAAAAAACTACAAAGCAAAAGGCAAAGTAAAGCTGAATTAAGTGGAAGAAAAATATAAAGATAGCAGCATAAATCAATGAAATTGAAAAGAGAAAAGCAATAGAGAAAAATCAATGAAACCAAATGCATGTTCTTTTAAAAGTTCAACAAAAAATTGATGAACATTTTGCAAGAAAGCAAGTAATAAAAATAGATGATATAAACTACAAATATCATAAATAAAATGAAGCCGACCCTGGAGGAGAAGCCAAAGAGGCCCAGACTCTGGAGGAGCCGAGTTTACAGAACGAGGATAGCCGAGCTCTTACTTGAAACCAAAGCCAAGGCAGCCCACCCAGGGGAGACCCTGGGACACAGCTCCTGCAGAGAGTCTTCTACTGCGACAGCCAGCCCATAAAACAGGTGAGGGCACTAGAGGGACAGATACCAGCTCAGGAACACAAGAAGCACAAACACCAACGAGCCCTTGTGCTTCCAGAGGAGCACAGTCACTATCTAGCAACAGACCCCAAAGAAAAGGAAGCTGATGAGGTTTCTGAAAAAGAGATCAAAATACCAGTTTAAGGAACCCAGTGAGATACAAGAAAATAGAGAATTAAACTGAAAGAAGGAGACAATTCGTAAGAATGACAAGTTCAGCAAATAAGGATTTTTTTAAAAAGTACCAAACAGAAATCTTGGAGTGAAAGAAGTCAATAAGTGAAATAAAAAATACAGTTGAGATCCTCAACAGCAAGCTAGATGAGACAGAAGTAAGAATTTCTGAATTTTACATTTGTGCATAATGTTCTAATACATCCTCAGAAAACTACCTGTGAGATATCTCTAGATCTCATATGATAATGAAGAAAATGATCACAAAACTGGAACAAAGGCAAGACACAATTATGGAGTTGTCCAGTAGTAAATCTTGACCAGCAAGAAAGAATGATTCTGCTAACCCTAACCCCTGTAGCAACAGGAAGCTTTAAGGAAAGCGATCGTGTTCTCTTCAAGTTCAGAAAACAATGAAGGTGATAATGAACAGAACCAGCCATACTCCTGAGGAATTATCCATGCAAATATCAACAACAACAAAAACAACTCACGATTAAGAAGGGCCCATGGGCACAGACTACAAAAAGGGAAGAAGATACAGAGAGACTGAGACGTTCCATAACAAAAACTTGAAAAGGGCAAATGGAAGAAAAGGGCAAACGCTATTAATAAAATCAATTTGTCTGTAAGGAAAGTCTCTAGTTAAATGGTAGAAAGAGGGCCATGTAGCCAAAGAAAACGCCAAAGAAGAACAAAAATCTTTGAAAATAGTCAAAAGAGGAAAAAACTCACTATCGACAGACTTTCAAAAGCCAGTACAAACGATAAGAGAAACAGAAATGCATTTTCCAAAGGTGAAGGAAAAAAAAAAAAAAAGAAAAAATGAGGTAGGACTTGAACCAGTGATGGGTACAGATGGTAAAATGTTAACAGGTGCAAAAAGAAGGCAAAACACTCCACGTTTTTTTCCTAAAATTCTTAATTCTATTTCTTTCACTTAAACTGAAAAGTGGGGGGGGGGATCTTAAAGATTGAAGCCAAGGTAGGTCAGGAATTAAGTAAAAGAGTTTAGCTGCTTTAAAGGATCTTCTGCCTGAGCTCAAATGAAATATATTCCAATATACTAAAAAAAAAAAAAAATGAAGATTTGACTGAGGGGAAAAATCAACTGTGGATACAATGTGGAGAGACAGTGATTAATTTTCAAAAAAAATCTAAGTTATTTACTAAACTGGAGACAGACGTGAAGTTTAAAATGGAAGCTGTTGGGGCCAGGGATTTAGCTGAGGGGTTAGAGTGCTTGCCTTGCAAGTACAAGGTCCTGAATTTGATCCCTGGAACCAAAATAAATAAATAAATAAATAAAATAAAATAAAATGGAAGCTGTAGCCCGAAGGAGCCAGCAAACATTTACTCAATAGCAGATCACCAAAAAAGTGGTTTGTGTAAAGATGTTAAAGGTTTTCCTCAGAATTCTGCATAAATGTTTACTTCTAATCATTGAATTCTCAATTCAAATGCTACTTCCTCAAGAGTTTTCATCCAATCTAAAGTGCTTTCCCTCCTACTTTAAGTATCATATTATCACCCATACTGTTGAATTTTCTCTATAGCGTTTATCTAAAATTACACTGCATGCAGATACTCTCATCTCCCACGATACATGCTGCTAATCACTCCCAGTGTGGCACTGGGAGGCTCTTTGAAATCATTTCAATACAAACTTCTGGCCACCAGCGCCATCTGAGAACAGTCGGCACTAAGGCTCAAATGAAATTGCCACCCTGTAGTTGATATTAATGGATCCTAAGAAGACATAATTTTGGTCACCGTTTGCTACACTGGCTTTCAGGGAGTCTGCTAAAGTCCTTAAGTCCTTACCCCACACACAGCTGTGAAGCAGCAACATCACCTCCGTCCTTCATTTACGCAGTTACTGGTTTGGGTTTCGATTTTGTCTCCGGAATCAGATGCATACACTTATATTCAACCATATTCAGGTAAGCTGTCATTTAATAGACTAAGCTGTAAAATCTATGATTTAGCCCAGTGATGTCCATAGTTACATTCAGAATATAATCTACTAACATAATGTGTGAGAGAAGAGTGTGCAGTAAAAGTCACCGTATCTGTGGGGTGAACTGAAGGTGCAGGCTGATATCAAGTAAATTCTGAGTCAGGAATGAGATATGGGTAGGAAATTTTAAAATGCAATTTTAGTGCATTAATCCACTCATAACATCAAAATGAAAGTAATAGTTATTTTGGAGAATCACTCATGTGTTCGTTTCTGACAACAAAAATCTTAAAAGGAAATAATAAGAATTTTGGCTGTAAAACCATTTCTAGTCACCATTATCATGCGAACGACAGGTGAGGAAACCAGAGAGATGACTCAGGATTCGTGGTACCATACTTTATAAAGAAAATCTTCCATGTAAAAAGGAAGTTGGATTAAGTCTAGATATATTTCTAGCTCTAGGAAGGTCTGGACTTGGAAACCAAAGTTTCCAGTTGAGCAATCATAAATTAGCAAATTATTAAGTCTTCCTGTGCTTGATTCTCCATTCAATATACATATGAGCTGAGCACTGAGAATGTACTGAATAATTCACACAAGCTGTCTGCCCTCCTGAAGATCATAGTGACATAGCAGAGGCAGACCTTAAATAAGTAAATCGGTAGTTTTTTAGACTGTTAATGCCTATCCAGTTAGAGTGCCTATCCAATAATAGAAACCCAATAAACATGAGTGTGCCATTTCTCCAGAAAGTAAAAGCAGAACTAATTATTCAACTAATGCCATCTCGAAATATCACGTATAGTATTAGAAAGGCAGTGAGTTTCCTATCACTGAGGTGTTTAATTAGAAGTTTCATAATCACAGACTAATGATAATGTAGAGAAGATTTGCATATTTGGTGAAAAACTAGACCAAACCTTTTACAGAGTTTTCAGCCATAGTCTCCCTACTCTTCTATGATGTCCACATTCCTCTGAATTTCAACTTTGCAAATAAGTAAACAACCTCTTGTTGTTCCTAGCACCACAAAAGCAATGAATAAAAGAAAACACACTACTTTAAAAATACACTGAAATGAATTAGTATTCAATTTGGTCAATTGGTCAACCACTTATTTACTGAATTTATCCTTATATTGTCATTTAAAAATCGGGTTAAACTCTAAGAACACATATTGATAAATTCAGCATGACAAGGGAAAGAATTGTAAATTCAATTATTCTTTCATTAGCTTGCTCAAAAAATCTCACTCATCCATTTATTTATTCATTCAGAATGACCCTGTGGTTAACATTGCATACAACAGAAGGAATATAATAATGAGTATCACGTCTACTTGCCTGAGAGTATTTTCATCTCTAACAGGATTTTAAGCATCTAGGGGTAAAGACTTTGAGCCTTCAAACTTGATTTTTTAAATCTGAAAATTTGATTTAGAAAAATAACAACTGTGTAAAACATGACTATCATCAAGCACAGAGAGCATCTAGCAGTTTACAAGTAGTTTAAAGGAAATATGGGGACAGAAGAATTAGAAATTAAATTCCCAAACCAGATAGAACCCGTCGAAATCCAGCTTATAGTATATTTTATAAAACAATCTTGTTTCTCCAACATTTGAATAGCATTAAAAAGGAGGATGGGTGATCATTACAATAAAAATATTCTAGATATTTCCCAAATAAAGAATAAATTTTAAGTCCTAATTAGAATAGTTGAATGATAAAATCTAATAGTACAACTATAAAATGATATACCCGAAATAATTGGGGAGATTTGATTTATGGGCTGAAAATTATGTAAGGTGAAGGAATCATTGTTCATTTTTCTAGTGATTGTAAGGCATGGCGGTCATTGAAGGGAAAAAAAATTAGCAGTTGGTGGTGAATACTAAAGATTTTACAGAAGAAATGACATGTTATCAGGTATTTGCTTTAAAATACTCTTAAAAAAAATGAAAAACTAATAGTTAAGATAGTACAATAAGAAACAAAGGAGCTAAATGAGTCACTCCCTTCCCCAAAATTCAACTGTAAGCATCACCTTAATGGTTACCTATGCTTCCATTTTCTTAAAACAGGTACAAAATATAGTGACGAAGGCCCAAGTGATCACCCCGCTCAGGTGGCAGAACACGGGTGCCAGTGAGATATTCAGTAGGAGGCACCGAAAGGTCGGAGGTGACTGCCCTTTAAATTGAAAGAGCCTGAGTTGGCACATGCTCCCTTTTGCCTTTTTTGCCCCTCTTTTGCCCTTTTTCTGCCCCTCTTTTGCCCCTTTGCCCCCTTTTGCTCTTTTCCTTTTCCCCTGTCCTGGCTGCTACCTTCCCAGGGATCTCCAGTAAATGCAGCTACCTACTACTTACTCCAGAGTGTACGCTTGGCAAGTCTTTCCTCGTATACAAGAACCTGGACTGTTTTTGACCCACTCAACTGTAACAAAGGGATCAGTGAAATAAGAGCTGCAAAAAGCTCCTAATGTCCCTGTGTGAATTGGTTATATTAGCTCAATTTTGGAACATGTTTGAAAAAAATCCTATAAAAAATGTTCTTTAACATACCCATTCTTTGCAGGAAATTAATACACACAAAAAGAAGTCAAGCCCTTTCCAGATTAAGAAATATTGACATGGTGAGAGACAGGAAACATTTGAGTATAATCTCAGAGGAGAACGTTGTTAGTAAGGAAAAGAGAAATCACCATGGAGATGAAACAAGGTTCGGCTCTTTGAAACCACCAAAAGCAGGACCCAGGTACCCTCCAAAGCAGAGAAATAGCAAGGAAATCTGTCCTGTGACCTGTTCAGATTTAACGTCCACATTAGCAAAGGCTTGGAAGGAGAGACACAGAACAGGGAAGTCTAAAGAGCTTAAAAATCAAAAGGAAGAAGAAATAAGGGAGGCACCAGGATAAAAAAGAGGAATTCGAGCCAGCAGACCCTATTTCTTCCTCAGGCATTGCATTTGGACATTCTCAGCTCAAGCGCAGCCTCATTATAAAACCAGAATCGCTACAAATGATATCTCTCAAGTCCCTGCGTGTGTGTGTGTGTGTGTTAAATTCCAAAACACTTTGCTTATAAAGAAATTCTATTTTGAATCTTATTGTAAAGAAGTATTTTTATAAAACCAATATTTGCTTCCTATTTTAATGTATTATCTAGTGCTTATTTTCATAATAGGATTTATTTAATATTGTTTTGCAGCTACGCGGGAGTTTTAAACACAAGCATGGTAGTGTTTGCATGTCTGAATTTCTCATTTGAACTGCAGCCCTCCCCCAGAACAAACTGTTACTTACCTTATTTACCTTTGAATACAAAATTTTTAGCATAGTACCTGGCTAGTGGGGACACAATAAATATTGTTGAATTAAAAAATAATCAAGGCTCTACTTCTAGGAATGGGAAGTTGATTAATATAAGCCAACCCTTCGGCTAAGGACAACTAGAAAACTAGGACAGTTTTTTATTTAAAAAAAAAATCTGTTTGGAGGCATTAGACAGCAAGAAGACCTTGAAGAAGTACAGGATGAAGATCGCTGGGAGGACAAGCTCAGCGTATGTAATGGTTGATTCGCTGTATCAACTTGTCTACCCTGAGGGATAAACAGATAGATGTTGTGACATGATTTCGGGATGTGTCTGTGAAGGTGTATCCAGGGAAGATCAGCATTTGAGCTGGCGGACTGAATAACGCAGATTGCCCTCACCAATGTGGCAGGAATCACCCCACTCGTTGAAGACAAACTAGAGCGTAAACTAAAAAAAAAAGGCCAAATTCTAGCTCCCTTGAGGCTGAGGTGTCCCTGTCTTCCGGTCCTTGGATGTTGCTGCTTTCAATTCTCCAGCTTTCAGATTCTCTCCATCTTATGTGAGCCCCCCGTGCCCCCGCCTGGGTCTCCAGCATCAGACCGGAACTAACATCACCAGCTTCCCTGGTTCTCAGGCCTTTGGATGCAGGGTGAATTACACCACCAATTTCTGGATCTCCAACTTGCATCTGGAGATCATGGGGCTTCTCTGCCTCCACAACTGCATGAGCTAATTCCCATAATAAACCTCTCGAGGTGTATTACACACACACACACACACACACACACACACACACACACACACAGAGTCACACACGTCAGGAGAACCCTGACTCATCGAGGAGGTGAAGAGAAAGAAGAGCAAGGAGATGTTTGCTATGATAGAAATGGTGTTGGTTACACTCTGCGGAGGAACACCCCTTAGTGACTTGAAAGAAGCTTAAGGGACACTTTGGTACACTGTTAGTTCAGTGTTTTTAACCTTGTCTGCTTTGTGATGAACCATTAATCCCTTATATGGTACATCTTCTCCTTGTGTATTTACCAGCACGCTTATTATCTTCTACACCCAAAAAAGGTTTTAAAAATACTCTTAAATGTAAGTAAATGCATCTTGGTAGTGCTAAGCGTCTGAAGCGAGATAGTTCAAAAAGTATACAACCGACTGAGCAGGGCACAGCGTGCCTTCTGGTCTGCTTCCGGGTCAGTCGGCAGGCTCTGGGGGCGTTTCCGGCGGCATTTCCGGCGATGGGCGCCATCTCCGCTCGGCACCATGCGGAAGGCCCGGAGGCTGCCAGGGGCGCTCTGGCGTGCTGTGGACATGGAACGGTGCTGCTCCTCAGAAAATCAAAACTCCCCAGTAGACAGCCCTGCAGAGTAACCTGCTGCCAGCCGCCCCTCCCTGCCCTGCACCACGCCTGACAAAACCGAGCTTTGCATCTGGACCCCTCTTCGGTTTTGCTGGTGCCCGAGCCGCCGTTTGGGAGCAGCGAAGTCCTCGCCGCCATCGCGGCCCTCCATCCTGCCCCCACCGCGCCGCCAGGTCGCCGGGTGGGCACGATTCTGCAGAAGGAGAAGGCGAAACCAACGGCGGCGAGTCTGCACGGAAGAGCAGACCGCTCGCACCCCCCTGGAGTCCACCTAGCCCCAGGGGAGCTTATTTTAAATTAACCATTCTGTAGATGGTTATTACAGCACTGACTGCAATTCTAATACCACACACCCGTCTTCTACCCTCACTTCCAACTTAGCAAAGAATTTAGCAAAGTAACCTGGAAGGTTCTTTCATCGTCTCATTCCTTCTTAATGCAATCAAACTAACTTGGAATCATTGACAGGTTCCAATAGACTCTCACCCATTGTGCAACCTCGCTGTTGAAAACAAGAGGTACATCCTTTACAAATTATATTTCCTTAATCTGTCTTTGGAAAATCTGGATTTTATGAATAAGCCACTGAAAATGAAAGAAAAACTGTATAATGCTGGTGATATAAATTTTCTCATTAGGAATATGTTGAGAGAAAGTGGTAGATTGGAAGGTGGTGTTACTTTAGTATTTGGAAGTGGCTGTCTATCCATGGCAACATGTCAACCTCTGTAGGGATTCATCCTTGATGTGAGACAAACTGTCCATGCCCTATACATCATCATTTTAAAGAGATTCTTGTAAAATAAATCCCCCACCTGCCTACTTAGATGTCAAAAGTTTCCACACCAATTATTAGTAGAAAAAGGTATTAAGTCTACAACCTAATCTAACTGGTGTGGTAGCAAACTTCCTAAACTACCTGGAGGTAACTAGTCTCCAGATGAAAATATGAAAAACAAGTTTTAATGGGAGAGAAAAATGCAGAAATGGAAAGAGAGAAGGACAATGTCGTTTAGCAGCACCCCAATATTATTTCCTCCTGCCTGGAATGATCTGCCTAGAGAACTCAATTTTTAAATTGTAACTCAATTATCAGATCTTATTTACAATTTTTCTTTCCATCGAAATGGTACTTAGGCAGGAGTTTCTTGAATGTAACATGTATAAGTACATAGTTTTAGTCAGTCACCCAGTGAGCTGTCACAAAGCCACTCACGTAGTCAGCATCCAAATCAAGACTTAGAATACAGTGCTGTCATCCACCCCTGAGCTCTCTTCATGCCCCCTGAAAATCACCACCTTCCCAAAGGGAACTACTCTAGTTTTTCCTGTTACTGGGTTTTGTTTAAATGGAATCATACGGCAGATTGTGTTTATATGGCTAGTCTGAACCCAACACTCTTCTTGAAGAATTAGCCATATTGTTGTATATAGCAGGAGGTCCTGCCCACTCCCTGCTCTGGAGTGTGCAGTTGAAGGAGTGAACGGCCATTGTACATGGACATCTGGATAGTACCCACTAAGAGGCTACTAGAAATACTGCTGATATGAAAGGCTCAATGCAATTCATTTGAACAGATTTGTGTTCATCATGTATGTAAGAGCAAAACTGCTAAAAATTCATCATTAACAGATACAGCCAGTTCTCCAAAATGATTATACCAATTTGTATTCCAACTAGCAGAGCTCAAGGGCTCTGTCAACACTTGATTTTCCACCTTTTTTTTAATTGCTCCTTTTGAGTTCCTAGATACACACCATCATAATTCAGTTTGGATTTTGAAGATGAGTGGTGAGGAAGAGCACTTTGCATATGTTTATTGGCGGTTTGTGTAGCCTCTTATGTGATATGCCCAGTCAAGTCCATTTAGTCATTAAATTTCCTCAACATGAAAGGTTGATTTGTAAAATGTCTTTATATTCAAGATACAAAGTCTTGTCATTACAAATATTTATCTGTATCAAATGAAACCACCTCTTTCAGTGGTTTTTGTATATATAATAGGTACCTTATTTTTAATAGAATTATTTTATCATGTTTCTTTATTGTTAATGCTTTTGATGCCATGCTGAAAAAAAACATTGCCTATCCCAAGATCATGAAGAAATGTTTACAGAGTTTATTCAAGGACTTTTATAGTTATATCTGTAAACAACATTCTCTCTGATACCAAGTTCATTTGTAGTGCAGTATGACTTCACTTTTTCTTTCATTTTATCCGATTAATACTGCATATTTTCTGGAGAATATTCCCTCCCCAAATGCCTTCCATGACACTTTTGTTATAAATCAAGTGATTATGGATAGTTCTGTTTCTGTACCCTGTTCTATTCTATTGTGCTTTATATATCATTTTGACATTTCTAAATTCTCTGGTTTTGGTCTCCTTCAAAACTGCTGAGACTGGGGCTGGGGATTTAGCTCAGTGGTTAGAGTGCTTGCCTTGCAAGCACAAGGCCCTGAGTTCGATCCCCAGCACCAAAAAAAAAAAAAAAAAGAAAAGAAAACATGCTGAGACTATTCCTAGTCTTTGCATTTCTATAGTACAGTTTTGTTATTAAAAACTTTTGGAATGACCTATAAGGACATATAGACCACACACAACCCAAAAATACATAAATAAAGATAGTGAAAGTTCCTTTGGCATCCAATCCTATCGAGAACTGTATACACACACACACACACACACACACACACACACACACACCTTGAAGGCCTCAGAAAGTTATCAAAATATCCAAGGACCAACATCTCAGAAATAAAGGAAAATATTGAAATGAACCTCTGGTATTTTGCTGCTGCTTTTCCCTTTGATGTACTTATTTATTTATAAGTCTCATAAGCTATGAGCTGGAGTTGCCCTTCTAAAAAAACTAAGATAAGAAGTTAAAAAGCTAGAGAAAACACTTGGCAGTCTTGTAGAGATGGGGAGGTAAAAACTGGAATTCAAGTCCCAACAAAGTAGCCACGCTCCAAGGATCAACCCAGGCTTTTGTCCCTAAAAGACTACACCACAGGAACAAGGGCATGTGAGAGTAGACTGGGCCCTGAAAGACTAAAACACAGTCTCAAATCAGCTCTTCCCTGGTGCTACACTTTTATGGAAACCACTTTCTAGAAGCTAACATTTCCTACACAGACTTTAAAATTTTTCATACACAGTTTACACAATTAATAAGCCTATCTAGGAAACCGAGACTAAGAGAAAAAAAAAAAAATACAACTGGGACATAGCTATAGGTAACGGAGGTATTGAAGTTACCAGAAATAGTCTTTAAAAGAACTGTTATTGGAAATGATATCAGCAAGATCACAGAATAGGAGATGCCAGCCCACATCCCCCTACAAAAACTCCCAAGTTAACAACCATCAAGGATGAAAATACCTTTATGAGAGCTCTGCAATCCGAATGAGAGGGTACAGCACCCTGATGGAGCACGAAAATGAGAAAAGACACATGGAAATGGGCAAGGAGACCAATTTCACTGTATCTGTGTCGCCCTCCACCTAAGGTGGCACAGCACACCAGAAGAGATGCCCTCAGCCTGCAAGTTCTGCAGATGGAAAATACAGGGTAAAGTGCTATGCTTCAGAGTGGTCTGTCCCTCAGGAGCACATGTGCTGGAAGATGGGTTGTCAGAATGACAAAGCTGGATAATTAAGAGCTGGGGCCAAGCAGAAGGTGGTAGGTAGGTCATGGGGACACTGCTCTCAGAAGGGACTAAGACTAAACAGGTGGCTGTGTTAGTTCCCGAGTTATCACAAAGAGTAAGATTGATACATGAATCTCTCTGGTTTCCCATCTCAGCATGTGATCTTTCTCTCCCTGATGATCTTATGCTTCTACCATGATTCCATCTTCCATGTTGAAACAGCCAACAGGGCCAACATCAGAGGTTGAATAGATGGGGTCACCTGATCTTGGACTTTCAGCTTCTAAAATGGTGAGCCAGGCTGGGGATTTAGTTCAGTGGTTAAAGTGCTTGCCTAGCAAGCGCAAGGCCCTGAGTTTGATCCCCAGCACCAAAGCAAATAAAAATAAATAAATAAAATGGTGAGCCAAATAAACCCCATTTCCTCACAAAGTACCCAGGTTTGGGTATTTTGTTACAGCAGCGCAAAAATATACTAATACATAAAGTTAGCATCAAACTTCCCTCCAAAACCAGGCAGTCTATAGTCCCTGGCACAAGGCAAGTTCACCTACCCACAGACCTTAGCACCCTATTGGCTGGTCCACCTGTAGGCCACCCAGAATCCCTGGTCGAGCTGACTTGTGAAGGACCATCCCTGTCGAAGCCACTCTGGGACAGCTGGCTGAGACGACTACTTCTTCAAATGAGCAGATATCAATGCAAAGATCCAAAGAACATGAAGAATAAAGGAAACATGGCATCACAAGCATATAAAATGAAGCTCCAATAATAGAGCCTAAAGAAAATGGAGATCTCGAGCTACCTAATGATTCAAAATAGCCATCTTAAAAAAGGTCGGTGAACATGAGAGAACAGAGGCAACCAAATAAGATGTGGAAAATAATATGTGAATGAAATGAGAAGTCAAATGAAGAGATAGATCACATAAGAAAGAGCCAACCAAACCCTTGAACTGAAGAATACAATGAATGTACTGAAAAATGAAGCAATTTCGACAGCAGACCTGATCAAGCAGAAGAAAGAATTGGTAAGCTCAGAACTGGGTCATTTGAAATTATCCAGTCAGAAAGGCAAAAAGGAAAAAGGAATGAAAAAAGAAAGAAGAAAGCCTATGGCACATCACCAAATGAACCAATCTATGCATTATGGTAAGAAGGAGGCAAGGAGATAGTGTTCCACAGAGGAGAAAAAAAGAGCAGGAGGAGAAGGATAAATAAAGGAGGAGGAGGGGAGAAAGGGTGGAGGAGAAAAGGAGGAGAAAAGGAGGAGAGGAGGAGGGCAGAGGAGGGCGGAGGAAGACAGAGAAAGGAGTAGAAGCTTTATTAAAACAATATGAAATCTAGGGAAGAGGACATCCTCATTCATGAAGTTCAAAGGCTCCCAACAGGTTAAACCTAAATATGTTTACATTACAATTAAAGCATCAGAAGTCAAAGACAAAGAGAACTCTGAAAGCAACAAGAGAACCATAACTTATATACAAAAGCACTTCCAGAATTCTGTAGGAGGATTCTCAGCAGAAGTCTTACAGACCTAGAGAGAGTGGAATGATATATTAAAATTATTTAAATAATAAAAAGTGTCAATGGAGAATACATATAACTAGGAAACTACCTAGGTCCTTCAAAAATAAAGCAGAGATAAAATCTTTTCCATGCAAAAAAAGAACTGAGGAGTTTCATCCCAACAGACAAGCATTACAAGAAGTGCTAAAGAGAGTTATTCAAATTGAAATGAAAGGATGCTTGACAGAAACAACAACAACAAAAAAAACATAAAAAGTATATCTCACTGGTAAAAGTGAATTTATAGAAAAATAAAAAATAATGTAATACCATAATGTTCTATATAAATCACTTTTAACCTTAGTATTAAAGTTAAAAGACAGATGTATTATTAAGAATAACCATAACCACAAAAATGTTTTTGTGGATACACGATATAAAAAGAAGTACATTCTGCTTCTAAAAATATAAAGTCAAGGGGAAGGGAAGTAAAATTTTCCACACTGATCAAGTAATATACTTGAGATTTGTACAGATTTTCACATGTCCATTATACCTTAAAGAAATAAAAATAAATAAATAATATTGTATTTTTCAGAGAAATGTATGCTAAACATTTGAAAATATCAAGTTGAAATTCTAGAAATGAAAAGCATAAATTTTAGACTAACCAGGAGATTGTACAGCAGATTGGACCCAGTGGACTAATACAGGACTAATAAACTGGAGATAGGTCAGAAAAAAAATATCTTCCAAGGAGCACAGAAAAAAATGATATAAACATAGAAGAGATAATAATAAATATAAAGGACATTGAAATTCTCAAACATATATAAAGAGGCCCCCAAGGGGGAACTATTTGTGACAAATAATGCGAGTGAGACAATATGTGAGGAAATATGGAATCGATTTTTCCCAAAATGATGAAATACACCAAGCCAAATATTCAACAAGTGTGACAACCCATGATTGGGATAAATAATAAGATAAACACTCCTAGTTTCATTAGACTAAAAACTGATAAAACCTAAAGACAAAACAATGTATTAGGCATCGGGCAACAAATGTACATCACCTTCAAAGAAGCAAAAATAGGGCTGACATCTGATACTGAAGAGAAATGACAGAAGTGAGAACCTAATAGAAATATCTTTAAAGTACTGAAAGAATATAACTACCAACATATAATTACAAATTCTGAAAAATAAAGGACAATTAAGATGTTTCCAAATGCAGCAGAGAGATCAGCACTATACCCTAAAATGGAATTTTCTCCCCAGAGCTGGGGCTGTAGACGATGGCATTTAAATGGTTACATGTCCCAGTAGATATTTTGAAAGGCTAACTAACCTCAGTGGGAGAAATAAGGCTTTTAAAAGAACAATTATGCCCGTAGGCTAACTGGATAGATGTCATGGACATCTCATCAGCCTCCGATTATATGATAATTACACCCAATTATCAAAATATTACACATAATTTCCAAGCCCTAGAGAATATACTTAATCCAATAAGTGTACTTACTCCAACACAAATGCAGTCCTTTCTGGGCCAATAAATCTTAATCCAGGTCTTTGTTCATATTCCACTGAACTGAGTTCAGAAATATAATTGCCCAAAGAGCCGTTGATTCAGGGTGCATCTCACACGTCTCACATCTTGGTTGGGAATGAATTGTATATAAAATGTGCATTGAAATTTGCCATGTGGTATAGTATCAATAATAGGTTTTTAAGCACTTCCTGATATCAAATTGTAAATCTTGTGTTTACAATAATGAATTGGTTCATTTCTATAGTTTTTGTATTTTGTTTCTATGTAAGAAGATGAAAGACAAAGTTTCAACATCCCACTTATAAGGATTTCTCCTCAAATAAGACATTAAGTCGTGAAATATCCTTATTCTCAATCAATGACAGGACAAATATATTCATCAAGTATATTTTCTCTTTTAACATTGTTTATTGAAGTGTTGAGATTTCTATATTCCACGTAAAAACGTTGATCAGACGCCTGCCAGATTATAGACATACGAAAAGTCATCGTGCAGTAACTTTGTATATCCTGGTCGCATGCCTTTCTTTAGCTGTTAGAATGCGATGTCAACACCCCGTCTGCTTCCTGGCTTTTCCTGATGGTCAGCCGTAGTTGTGGGTGTGAATTAAGCAACATATGATTAAGGGTAAAACGGAATCATTAGTATGACCATCTGATCTCCACTAATTCATTACCTCTTCAGTAGAAAAAAACTAGGAGGCTTCCACACTAAACCACAGGGAGGGAAAACTACCAGTAACTAGTTCATTAAGATATAGAAAAACCTCCAAGAAGTCCTTTAAGTGCACCCTGCCGCCATCGGGATGCCGCCCTGCGCCACCACAACAGGCAAGCACAGCTGCTCTGCTCACGTTTTCTTCTGCAAAATCCCCGCATGATGCGATCAGCCACATTTGGACTCTTAGAGCTCACCCTTCTTGTCATGCCTCTCACCAAACATTTTGATAGTGTTTTACTCTCTCGGACCTTCCTTCTGCATTCAATTCATGTCAACTCTGAGCAGGAAGCTAAATGAAGTACTTGGAATTTTTTTTATACAAAAATTCTTTTCAGAGCATTGGTTCTTAAAGACCAGTATTGCAATCCATTGGGAAAAATTGTAAGTCGTGTACACCATAGGTGTTTTCAACACTAGTGAAGCCAAACTGATAGCATTAAAAGCCCGAATAGTAAAACTCACAATCATTGAGGATACTTTAACATGCCACCATCAATAACCAACAGAAAAGAAACCCAGACCTAGTAAGGCTATAGAGGATGTAGGAGTAGGACTTAAAAATTAACTAACATAGAGTATTGTTTCCAACAACTGTAGAACACTGTCTTTTTGAGTGTACAACGATTATTCATCCAAATTAACTGCAAACTATTTTCAGTATTATGAGATATTTATCCGCAGTTCCTGGCCCAAAACTCTCATAGCCTTTATTATTTCCTGAACGTCTAGAATCATAAGCATGGTTCTTGCCCTAAACAGATCAGCCTCAAAATCAAATAAACGATATTTATCTTCATCCTTTAAAATATCCTCTATAATACACTGGCAAATGTAAGTAAATGTTTCTGAGTTCTATGAGCCACCTTAGCAAAATAATCATGCTTAAAGAAAGGGTCTTGGGAAACACGATTCGTAGCCAGTTGATCATAAATTCCTTCAGTCTGTGCGATCTGACATTCTCTGCAGATAGATAGAGTCCTGAATTAAATTAAGAGGGCGTCGAAGTGATGTCTGCTGCAGAATTGATTGCTTATTTGCTGGTGGGGAGAAATTCCCACATATTTTGAACCACAGAAATGAACTGTCTTTGTTGTGAGCAGATAATGGGAGAAACAGTTTGGTTTTGCTCTATATTTTCAAACCATTTTTAAAGTAACCTTGACCAATTTTAGGAATTTGAAACCATTTAAAATATTCTCTATGATAATTTTAAATTAAAAATCAACAACCAAAATTAACCAGAAATTTTCCAAATATTTGGAAATTATACTTCTGAAAACCCACATATCAAAGAACAAACAGCAGTGTAAATTAGAAAAATATTTTTAAGCCAATGACATTGAAAATACTATTAGAATTTAAGAAATTCTGCTAAACCTTTTTGGAAAGTAAAGTTGTAATCCTTAAATAAATACATAAGGGAAAAGACCAAAAAACTAATATCCATCTTAAGGAAATAGAAAAAATAGCAGCAAAATTACACCCAAAGAAAACAAGAAAGAAACAAACGAGATAGAAGCAAAAAACAATGAAATGGGAAGCATAAAGCAGAGACTAATAACAAAGTAAAAATTTGATTTTTTTTAAAAGAATTAATAAAATGTATAAATTCCTGATCATCAAAAGCCTCAAAGAGTAAAAAGGCAAGCCAAGTAGTGAGAGAAGCTGTTTTCAATATGTATAGGACAAAAGTTTTATGCACACCACATGGTATGAACCAACTCCTACAAATTAATAAGAAACGACTGAATGTTCATATTTAAATGTGGGCGAAGACTAAACAGGAGCCTTGCAGGGGAAAAGAAGGCTAGTCTGTGACTAATTAGCATGTGAAAAGATGTTCAGTGTCACTTGTTATTAAGCAAATGTAAATTAAAACTACAATTGGACACCAATCTCTAGCCCTCAGAATAACTAAAAGGAAAAAGACAGAAAGCACTAGTCAAGACAGCCTCGGGGAGGGCTGGATGCGAACCGTGCAGCAGAACAAGGCGGCTTGCTGCGCAGTGATTTCTTCATCGAGCTGGAAGTAGTTCTACAGGTGTAAAAATGGCTCTGAAAATCTTTTGCACTTTATTCTTAACATGTGTGCGCTCTTCTACATATGTTATTTTTTAAATGAATGCGAAGGGATTGTGCAAACCAAGACTGAAATATATAGAGATGGATAATAGTGTCGATAGCTAATAAGTAGATAGAAAAAATTACTTGTTTGTGGTGCTTGGCTATTGCTGAACAGAAAGGTAGGCATTGTCATTACCCATAAGATAAAATCCTGTCAAGTATTCAGAAGTCCATTCCGCTGGGGATTAAGAGTAGCTGGGAGTATCTTCCAGGGATTCTCACCCCCGCAAAAAAGTACCATGAGAAATGCGATTAGCAGCATCCCCGACCATTTGATCTGTTTCTTTCTGGGGAATGCTTTTCCGTCAGTGGTTGGAAGAAGTGAACAGAATTACAGCAAAGTGCAGATGAAAACCAATTTCACGAGCATGGCAGGCAAGTGAGCCTTTCCACCTTCATGCTTCTCTGCATTTGCTGTGTCTGTCATTCCATTTACCTCACTCAATCTGCATCTCCTCAGCCATCAGCACCATGCCTAGCACATAATACATGATCCGTAAAGCGTTTGTCAGTGAATGAATAACTGGATAAGTGAATGAATGAGGCAAACAGCACCCAAAAGAGGGTCAAAAGAAATGAGGGGAAATAAACTACATCTGTTCACAATTGGCAGTAGGCAAAATCTCTGACACGCATTTTTCAACCTAAGACAGGTCTTATTGATAAAGACAGATATAAATGACCAGCAGTGACCCTGAACTAATTCAGAGAATGTCATTTGTTAATTCTGTTCAGAAGCAAGCAATATAACTTCACAACACATTTCTCTATTTCCATCCTGAAGATAGCTATGTGCCAACAAGTCAGTATAAAATGCATGATGCTGTCCTCAAGTTGGAAGCAATTAAGGGAGAAACTGCTAGTTTAAGACTTTATTGCTTGAGGTAACTTCAGATTTGTTCTGCGAACCCTTTTTCTGATAGAACTTTCATTGCTTTACTCCTTCTCACTTTTAGCCAAGTCATTGTCTCAGTCGGCCGATGACAGAGCGTTCTTGTAGCTAAAATTGCATTTGTCACTTTGGTATCGATGTGTCCTGTCTCTGAGGATTGGCGTAGTCTTGTCTCTAAGTGAAACTATCTGTCTTGCATTTCCCTTCTGAGTGAGATTTATGAGGGAGAGCATTTGAATTGCTCATCTTTCCCAAATTCAGTCATCATCCTGACACTGCAGTATCTCAGAATTTTCCCTTTTACTGAAAAAAAAACCTCTCTCCTTTTTGCCATCCTGACTTTTGTATATAAAACAGGCAGCAGAAAATAGGAACGGGACGAGGGGAGTGCCTATGGCGATGTGGTGCAAGCATCTTCCCCCCTGAGGTGGGGTACGCCAAGAACACCTCATTTACAGCAGATGCAGAATCTTTCACTCCTCAGGCCTCCAGCTTTACTGAGGCAGCTAACTAAAGTCTGAACGCTCCGAAGAGTAATGCGTTTAGTCCAGTATCTTACAAAGTGCAAGCCTCAAGCAAACATGTGGCCAACTGATTGTATGGAAAAGAATAATTCAAATACAAAGCCTTCAGGAGGTAGAGCCAACACACGTGCCTACGAACAATCAGTTTTAAAAAAAAAGAAAAAGAAAAGAGCAGTGTCATGTAGCCTTCTTTTGTTTTCTCTTATTTCCGGTTCCAGGAATGGTTCCTTGAAGGAAGGAACAACCTTAGAAATAAGAATTAAAAATGAACACTCCTTTGACTGTCTTTTTAGACCAGGTCCCAGTATCTGTAGCACTGATTGCTCCTGCTCGCTGTGCTTTCTCTAGTGACTAGAATAGTTTATTAGGAGATAACTTGATAGATGGGGAGAAAATGTGTCTATTAAAAATTTATAACTGAAAATAATATCAAGTCCTAGACCAAGATCTAGATGTCAGGCAATCCAGCTCTTAAATGTAACAATATGGGTTGTGCTCTGTGAGGCCTGCACCCATCTGAATCTGATCAAATGAACGCTGTGCTTTCTAATATTTTTCCAAGTCCTCAATCCTAGTTATTCTCTAAACCATGTGAGTTCCCCACATCATAAAGAACTAGTACAAGTTGCCAGATAAACCCTACTTTCTGCTTCCTTTTCCCACACAGAAGCCTTAAGAGCGCCCTCAAAATTAACATACCCAAAAAGTTCTTTATTTCTTGAAAGTTCCCCCAAACCCACTGCTTCCGCATTGTGATACGACAACAGTATCTACCCAACAGCTAAAGTTAAAGCCTCAGGAATTAGCCTTGCTTCCTCTCTTCTTTTCCCTTTGCATATCTAATCATCATTAGCCTAATGCAGAGGAACACTGGCGATTTCAATTATCTGCAAATACAAGCACTTTCTCCCACCCAGATTTTTTAATAAAGCTGATGTATCAGGTAGAGACCTGATTCCATTATCTATCCAAATGTGGACTTTTGGTATAAGGAAAATCATCTATTTACCACAACTATAGTCCTAAATCTCAACAAGCCTCATTACCAACCTGCCTTTTTGCCTGGTGTTTCTTCAACTTTGATGGCAAAGCTGCCACTTCTGCACATAGGCCAGCCCTGGACCAAATTTCTGAGCTTATCCACCCAGAGTGAGAGAGAAAGAGAATGCATCATGCTGAAGCCCTTCTTACTCAGCACCCATCACCTGACTCGGCTCAGCAGCTCCTAAGTCTAGTCCCTTTTCACACAGTCTTTGGAAAAGAGCCTTGCACTGAACCCAAATGAGTTTGAGAGACAAAGCATGTTGTGGAACACAGAATGCTAAAAGTATCATTAAATACTTCACGTTTGGATGACACATACAGTTCATCCGGCCCTTTTGAGTGTTTTATCTTATTTTAACAGGAATTTGATAGTGTTCATTTCCAGATGGTAATTAAATATTTTCTTCTTTGTTCAAATATGTCCAGGATACAAGGATCTGTGGTTTAACAATGTCTCTCTGTCTAAACCAGAAGACTCATATCATAATACATGTTAAATTATACTTGAAGAGCCAACCTTTGGAGAAAGTTCTGAGATTATATCTCCATGAAACAGAGGGAACAAGGATTTCTATTTTCTACAATTATTTCCAATCAGCTCACATAATTCAGGAGCAGCTGTTATGGAAAGAAAGTCTGTAATTCAAATCTTGGACATCACAGTGGAAATCCCTCCCTACATTAAAAGTCAGAGAATCACAGAGGAAAACAAAACCATGTGCATTATTCATGATTATAGTTCTGGATCATGTACACCTATCATAAAAGCTGAGGATGCTCTCAGTTGATATTACAAGTGATTTAGACTTTATATACTATTTATAAAATGCCATATCAGCTCTCAGAAGCAGTATGAGTTTTATGGTTTCATTTTCTGTAAAGATGCTTTACAATATTGATTATTCTAAGTCGTGAAAGACACAGATGATAAAAGCACTATAATCATTCCCACACAAGGTAACAACTGGAACAACTTCCCTCAGAGTTGATTGGTCTTCTCCGCTACCCTTTGGTTCAAAATGGAACACCTCAAAAGAAAGACACATCCTGAGTCTACGTCTGCGGAATGGCTCTTCACCACATTGAAGAATCAGATGTGCAATGTCTGAATGAAAAAAGAAGTGTAATCCCCAAACAAATATTCTTCCCAAAGAAAGGAGAAGAAATCTGAGATTTTAAGACATGTTCATACTGACATAGTTTAATGGAACTTGAGTCTCCATAAAGAAACTTAGTAAAGTGAATGGAAAAGGAGAAACTTGGGAACCACAAAATGTCTTATCTTGCCAAAATTTGAACCACAAGGATGTTTAAAAGAAAAAGAGCTCTTGGTTCTAAAAAATTTGAATGAAGTATATAGTCACGGATAACTCATAAAACCACACAGCCTTGTTGTATCCTTCCGTAAATTTCTCCAGTGGGATTGCTCAGGTGTGAATGCTCATGCAGACAGTCCCCAAACCAAAAGGAGTTGACTCATTCTTTCTCTACTTGACTGCAGTGTAAAAACCATGTGAATTTGGTAGAAACCACACTCTGACTTTTGAATTTTGCTCTTTTCCCAGCCTAGTGACAGCCAGTCTGATGTCACTGGTGCTACTGCCCAGGGACAGCTGCGGGGTCCAGTCAGCCATGTGATCACAAGGGGAACGTCTGACGCTCTACAGCGTGCTGTGCCACTGAGTTGGGATGGCCAAGCCACTGGGTGAATTCAGTGCACTTTCTACTTAACATATTCAAGCTACGATGGATTTATCAGGTCAAGATTCCAGTGTAATTTGACACACATCAGCATATGGACTTAACACCCCTGGAGAGCCAGTTATGAAAGAAAGCACAGACCAACCAAGTGATCTAGTGTTTATGATACTTACTGTAGGAGGAGACAACATTTCGAGCTGTGTGGGATTTTCGCCGGGGGGAGTGGCAGGGCATGGAGCAGAGGCAGGGAAGTTACTGAAGAAGAAAAGCATACTGGCCTGCTTTTGCTGTATACATCGTTTCCTGGAAGCTAGAAATTACTGATGACTCTCCAAGCAGGCTACAAAGGAAATCCAAGCCATGGCTCAGCCCTGGCCTCTGAGTCCACTGACTGCCCAACGTGAATAAGGACCAAGAAACCCAGTATGGCAGCTAGTTTTCCCTCTCGGCTTGTTTAAATTCTGGGCCTAATTATTTTTCAAGGAAAAAAAAAAAAACCAGGATAAAACAAGAAAGCTGGTCTACTTTCCACATCCTTCAGAACTTACACCCGATTTCCAAACAAGTAAAACCCGGTATTTTATAACACTAATCCTCCAATTGTCTCTCCATTTTAAAGCTTCTCTGTTCTCAGTGGAATTGATTTCCATAATAACCACACTGTGGTCAGCAGCTAGGTCATGCTTCGAGGCATGGCCTACATTACATTGCCTACTGCTCATCCATTCTGATCCTTTAAGAATACTTGAAAAAAATACAAACATGCCCTTTGTCAACAGCATAAGCTGTTGCTGCAACAAGTCTGTAAGGGCAGGAAAAATAGGAGCCATTTATGCACAAGGCCTTTTCTCAAACCCCAGAAATAAAGGCAGACACACTGATAGAAAGAAAAAAACACTTAGTGTCACACTGACACCCTTAACCAGACGAGCGTTCTACAGTGTTCCTGCCAAACTCCTCTGATCTGATCGACGGTGTCCTCCTCGCCGCCCCAGCTTCCTGTGCACTCCCTCTTCGCGCCCGATTCTGTCCACAGCGTCGCCGACAGCGGGACTCCACCAACACATGCTCAGAATGGAGTCAACCCTCCTGGAAGAAAATTCATTGTTCAATAACGTCTGTACCCTTATTGTCAACTTTCCCCTCTAGTTGATTTTTGCTCCTTAAATAAAGGTGCTTCTGGAGCTTCAATAAAAATACTGGAGGAAAGAAACACTATTGGAGGAAAAAAATCTGCTGTTTCATTTAAGGAGTAATAATGTTCTGTGATTCGATTGATGCTCTTAAAGAAAAAAACCTAATAGTGGCTTATGGAATCTAGAAGTTTACTTCCTTTTCTAAAATGGAGCAAGTAATCATGAGTTGGGGTAGCAGCTCACAGAGCCAGTCAAATTTCCACACTGCATCTACAGCCCCTTGCCACCAGCACCAAATGCGGCCCCTGCCTTAAGGAGGGTGGGGCTCCAGCCATCACATCCAGGCTTCAGATAAGCAGGAAGAAGGGCACATGTCTATCTCTTTTCATTTAAAGGACTGTACTTTTTTTAAGTACAAGGGAGAGTAGGACATAATTAACAGTAAGTGCCAGCTAAAAATCAGAGCTCATTTGCCTAAAATGGGGCAATGGATATTACAAGGCAGGCAGCACTTCCTGCCACGTGCTTCTCAAGTTAGTCTGGATAACTAACTGTTACCTCTGCAGTCACCGGCACCATCATCATAGATGACATGCGCTTTCTCTCCGTGCTAAGTCCTTTTAATTTGTAGTTCCATGTATTTCTCCCAATAACAACAAAGGCTGATACTATTATTAATTGCATTTTACAAATTAAAAAAAAAAATAGGTGTGGAGAAGTGAAGCAAGTTTCCCATGAGCATGGTGCTCAAGGGTGACAGGAGGAAGAAGCCTGAATTCATGAAATTTCATAGCCTGGGCCCTTCCTGTGCTCTGTGACCGTGACACACAGAAGTCCCCTCCCCGGGTCACAGCGACACGTCAGAAGTCGTTTGAGATCGATGCTGAGAGCCTACCGTATCTCCAAAGTAAATAAATATTAATCTGTTACATTAACCACCAACCACGACGCATTTTAATTAAGAGCAGATAACCATGGTACGTGTAAAACAGGGA
The DNA here is from genome assembly GCA_004026905.1 of Hystrix cristata. Lineage (NCBI taxonomy): Eukaryota > Metazoa > Chordata > Mammalia > Rodentia > Hystricidae > Hystrix > Hystrix cristata. The sequence continues at coordinate 91,776 of PVJO010004655.1, forward strand.
AGTCTAAGAATAAATACAGTGTCATAATGAAATGAAACTTACAAGAAAATTAACATTTAAAATCAATAAGCATTAGTGTGCTGCACAAAAAAACCAAGATTTTCAGAACCCATCTTTTCTTATTTAAAAAATAATAGACATTTAGATTATTTGGAAAAATAGTTTTAAGATTCCTCAAGGTGTTGACATTATGTTTTTATGTAGTCATAACATTGAGATAAAGCAGTATTGTGATAGTTTTCTTTTTTGCTACCTTCTTATTCTAAGCATGATAGACATGTTAAAATCGCTGCATCGAATTCCACTGAGCGGATGCAAGACTGCATATTTAACATTTAGCTTAGTTCTAATACTTCACTGTCCTAAATTGCTAGATATAAACTGAGTACAAGCGAGAATATTGCTAAACCAACTGCCCTTGACATCTTACTTCTTTGTTACTCATGTAGTTCCCATTATCAGTGTCACCAGAGGCTTCCGGGTGCCGCGGAGCTGCTGGAACAGCTCGGGTCAGCTAGTCTTCGGGAAGGCACAGTGCTGATCATTCCCAGACAGGAGGAGAACACAGCCACTCCCCTCAAAGGGCTCAGAGTCCGGTGGTCTGGCCTGTGAAATGCAGGCCACCTGTTGGGGTAGCAGAGAATACATGGAAGACGGACTTTGATCCAGCCTCAGCACCCAGCAAACCTGCCTAAGGGGAAACCTCCTCACACACACATATCTGGGCACACAGAAAGGTGGACGTCTTGGACCTGGCTTTCTAACTACTGCTCAGCGTGCCTCCACCGTTCCACACCAAGGCTCCCTGTGTGCCTGTGTCCCCAGTTCGATTCCCAGCTCCCCTCTCACTACCCAAGGAGTCCTTGAGAGCAATGGGCACATGGGAACAAGAACAGCTAGCCGCCTGGCACGGAATGCCACAAGACCACCAAAACTTCTGGCTGCAGAAGTGAGTGGCATATGAGAGACAAACCAGCACTTCCAAAATACTGTCTGCAGTCTTCCATCCTGGTCTGAAAGAGGAGAAGCAGGGCCAAGTCAACAGAAGAGAATCTGGCCAAAGTCAATCATGGAAAAATAAACCTTCCTCAACCTGCAGCAACTAGAATCGAGGGACCAAGTACAACCAGAACGACCTCCCGAGTTGGTATTAGTGCCAGGCCCACCACCAGACACGTGAGACTATTAGAATCGCTTTGCTTCTGCGGCCAGCCTTGGTAGAACAACTTCCAGAATTTTGCAGAAACATAAATACTGTTACATGAATTTAAAGGATTTACAGCCTATCGTGGGACTGAAGCAGAGAACTCATATTTGTGAATGATTTCTTATCTCAGAGGCTGCTATCCAAGCCTATGCCAGTGCCACTTAATCAGTGTTACCATTTCACAAATCACCACTCTGTGAATGATGACGTAACACTTCAGGCCACCAGGACACTATTTCCCAGTTGCCAGTACATGTATGTCATATGAGTAAGTCTAGACATTCTTGCCTTCTTATCTTGCTGTAAAGCACAAAGGCATGAATAAATGAATAAATATCTTGCTTTAAAGTGTTCTTTAAGAATCATAGTCTCCTGTGAACTCTTGAATGTACCTTAATAAAAATAAACTTAAAATGTGTTCTAATAGAGTGAGTTTCACTCCACAACAAACCAGTGGGCAAAGAATCGTAAGCATTTATTTCAACCCCAACATAATATGATGTTGTCAGAGGTCCGGACTGTCTCTCAGCAGCGTAGACAAGCCTCAGTCAGCAACCTCGGCTAGCACAGCAAGCCGCAGAAGACACGACCTCAAAGCGCTCAAAGGGTTTCAGCGATCTTGCTCTTCCGTGTGTTTAGTTAGCGTGTTTATGGCTTCAGATTGGAAGTCAATGTTGAGCCAGCTGGAAGTCTTGAATGGAAATTTCAAGAGTGGGCATTGTGGGGCGGAGACGGGGCCAGGCAGCCTCCTCTTTTAATGTTTTCAATGAGAAAGATCTTAGAGGAAGCTGTCTTTAATTATGAGAGTTGGTACCATACCGGTTTCCCATTGCTGCTGTTACAAACTACCACAAACTTAGGGGGTTAACACCACCCAAGTGTAACATGTTATAGTTCTAGAAGTTGGGGGTCCAAAATGGGTCTCACTGGGCTATAATCAAGGCGTCAGCAGGCCCGTGGTCTTTTCCGGACACTCTAGGGTAAATCATGTTCTCTTACCCTTTCCAGCTTCTAGAGGCTGCTAGGCTCATGGCTCCTCCCTCCTTCCTCAAAGCCCATCCATCTGGATCACTTCATGGTGACACTGGTCTTCCTCTCCGTTCTCCCTGCTTCACATTTAAAGAGCTTTATGATCACGTAGCTCGCTTTGAAGATCCAGGCTAATCTCCCCATCACAAGAGCCTTAACCACACGTGCCAAGGTCCGCGGTGGCACAGATCAGTACACAGGCACCCTTGAGGGACCACCATGCTGCTGTCACGAGCGCCCCTCCCAGCCCCCCAGGGATGCCTGGGAAGTAGCAAAGCTTTGTTGGGGAAACTAACACCTCGGCGTGCCCCGGCCCTCGGCGTCAATGTGGTACTCAGCCCTGCTGGTGACCATCTCTGCTGGGTGAATGGTGTCACTCCCATCAGTGATTTGCTTCCGGTGTGTTGAGTCAATGCGACTCCGTGTCAGCCATCTTGGCCTGAATCCATCCTTGTAAAAAGTAGATTAAACTATACTTCAGTGAAGCAGCCTCTAAGAGGGAAACTAGACAAATATTGAAAAGTAAGGAAAAAATTCTACCTCTGATTTCAGCTTTATTACATTTTCTTTTCTTTTACTGCATTCTGTAAAAGAGATTTTTAATCAGCCTGAGTCTACCGGCTTCCTTGCAAACCAAACAGAACTGTTTTCCCTTGTAAAATCAAATCTCATAAAATTCCTTCATGAATCCGCTCTACAGGGAAGAGTTCTCTGGGGTCTGAAGAAAGCACGCGGATGTGACAGCCTAAATCAACGCCTGCAGGAGAACATTATAAGGCCATTTTTCAAGCACGGACTTTTGAAATATTCCAGTCAGGCCAGGACGTGGCGCAGGAGGGGACCCAGGGAGAGGTGCAGCACCAAGCAGTAAAGGAGACGTCCCCCAAATTAAAAGGAAGTGAGTTAGGAGTCTCAGTGAGGACAATATCAGTTGCGCACAGAAGCATCACTCCCGGACTGCAGGAAGGACTTAGTGCTAACTCCTGCGAATTTGTGGAACTCTAACCTTCAGTCCACCCAAAGTCAGATTAATCCCAGAGCCGGAAAGCATGCTGAGAGTACAAGTGCCTGGTGACCACAGCCACGGAAGGGGCACAGCAGAAGGAACAGCACAGAGCAGCAGAGTCCTGACAACGACGTCATCTCTCCCTTAGGAAAGGAAGCATGTTGACTCTCGTCTTAGAATGGACAGCAGAGCAGCACTGGGTTAATTTACTGGGGCCCTCGCAACATACCGCAGCCCCGGGGCTGCAACAACGGGAATTATTTCCTCAGTTCCGAGGTAGGACCCCCAAGACCAAGCTGTCAGCGGGTAATCCATCCACTCATCTGTCAGAGTACTCAACAAGCTGTAGCATCTAGAGGCCCATTATGTCCTTCCCCGTGACACGATCCTCCCTCAGCGAGTAACGTGAGCTAAAGCGCTGCAGTGTCGCTGACACACAGTGACCAAAGACGAACCAGGACGGTACAATTTCTGTTAGAGTACAGCAAAATGGTCTGCTTTTCCTTTATGGCTTTTGGGTATCTCAAGTTGCTTTAACAGCCTCTGCCGATGTGATATGCTTTAAATACTTTTTTAAAACACTTTAATGGCTTGTTAATACTCTAATAGCTTCCTTGTTTACCTTACAATTTTAAACGCACTGCTGGGTTTGAGCCAAGGAAGCGACACAGTCAGGAAGGTGGAGCGCAGCCTCACTGGGCAGAAAGGATGACGGGGGGGCAAGGCGGGATCAAGGGAGATCGCTGGGGAAGGGTGGCAGAGTGCAGGTACATATGATGTCACCTGCTACACCAGGGACAGTGATGGAGAGAAATCACAGCAGAGATAATGACAATTGGACTCATTTGTACTTACCAATCGATTGTACTGAAAGGGCAGGAATGAAAAAAGATGTGAATGATGACACTCAGTCTTTCTTTTTATTTAGGTAAAGAAAAGGATCATAATTTACTGAAAGAATATACAGTAGGAGTGACTTGGGGAAGATGTATTAATGTGTTCCGATTTAAACAAAGTAGGAAAATGGAAACGTATATTGGAAAGTAAATGGAAAAGTAGCTTGATATGCAGCTCTGGAACTAATCAAACGAGTCTGGAGTAGAGATATAACTTAATTAACATATAAACGATTATTAAAGACGCAGAAATAGCTTAAACTATCCAGGGGGAGTGCACATCATAAGAAAAAGAGCCACAAAAATAAAGCAAAATCAGAAGTGAAATAATAGTGGAAGACAATAAATATGCAACCTTTCTATCCAACCTGCTGTTCCTTGAAGCCACATTTTATCATCAATTTTGCCTCCATCATTGATGGTAGAATCATCTCACTGATGTCCACTAAGCTATTGAAGAGTTACGAATTAGGAAAAATATCACCATTTCAACCAGGTGACAATTCCAAATGAGGAAGCCTAACGTTTTCTGCAAAATTTTTAATAACAACATACTGTCAGCTCAGATGTTGAACTAAGAAAAATTAAAGCTCAGAAATGACTTTTCTTTTCTTTCTTTCTTTTTTTTTTTTTTGGTGCTGGGAATTGAACTCAGGGCCTTGTACTTACTATGTAAGCACTCTAACCACTGAGCTAAATCGCCAGACCCGAAATGACTTTTCTTGTACAGATTGCCAGTAATAGATTATAATAATGGAGTAGAATTATAGACGTTTCATTGGGTTTCTGGCTCTAATTGCTGTTTACATACATTCCAACTTAAATATTTTAAGTTATTATTTGGTAATTTGATTGAATACAACCATATGCAAATTGAATTTAATATAGTCAAGAACACTGGAGAACCGGTTTGTCCATCTGAAAACTCAGCCATTACAAAGAAAGCCTCTTCATTTTCGGAATCAGTCTGAGCATAGTTTCTCATTAGCAAGACCGTCAATCACGGCGTCACAGCCTCCTTATCCCTTTCCAGAGTTCAAAGACTTTTTATTTGTTCATCATCCTTAAGTCGTTTTTGCTTTTAAATCCTGTCCCCGCACAACGTGATTATGAATTTTGAGAATCACAAAAATATTCAGACATCATGAGAGAAGACATTTCACGTTTGTGACTGATTTTTTTTTCATTTTTTTCTTCTTTTTTCCCAGAAAATTCGGTAGATCTCTCAAATCTTTCCGAACTTTTAGGGTTTACCCTGATATCACTGTTCTGTGGGTCTTTTCATGTTTTCTCATCCCTAAAATATAGCTGAGGTTGTAAATCTGCTCATCTTTTATCTGTCTTTGCAACTTTCATTACTTCTTTTTCAGGTAATACAGGCTCCAAACCCTTCTGCTCCCCCCGCCCTCTCTGAAGATTGACAAGAAACAATGATGAGGCTGCCTTTTGCCAGAGGGCTCAATATAAAACAAAGAAAAGCAGACACCACATTACTTTTATCAAATGCCAGCAATAGAACTTTTCCTTACACTTAACACGCAATAAGAGGAAAAATGATTTGGACACATCTCAAGATACAAGAAAAAATAAGCTTCCCCCACACACCAAAGACATAACGTTTTCCAATGTTCTTAGTATCACATTTGATATTTGGTTAAGATACAACGAGTGTGGAAGGCTGACCTCTGTCCCGTTACCTGTGTTTTATTTGTTTTCTGGCACCCTTGAGAATTTACGAGCCCTCTGGGACAGAGAGGGGCTCACAGGATTATAGGGTAGAGGCAGGCCATACTCAGATTTATCTCATTTTCATTCATCCACTAAATATTGGAGTTCCTGGTAGGCTGGCCGCAACTGCGCCTCTCATTTGACAACTCTCTCCTCAGTGATCCGTGGAGTTGTGTAGGTTAAATAAAATCTGACAACACAGACTCTAAAAACTCTTCCATTCCAAACTTCTAGAAATACTGGGCAGAATGCGCACAAATCATTTTAAATGTCTGAACTGAGTTTTGAAGAGAGAAAGATGCCAAAAATGAAGAAACGGGAGGTCAGAAGTAAGCAAGTGAGTCGGTGAGGCAGCTCCTTTAGAATAAAGTTATCAAAACTCTCTGGTAGATGACCCAAGAAGAGAACATCAAATACACAAAAAATGAAAATATGGCAGAAGGAGAAGAAATTGACATTTCAAAAATATACGGAAGGAAATACTGAAACACCTCACTATGCAGCTGATGGGACAAACAGAAAAATTAGTGCAGATATAAAAATCTGAGCATCACTAACAAGCTTTACATGTATATAATACTACTGACATTTAGAGAATATATATTTTAAGGAAATAATTAAATGTTTATACAAATTGACAGCATACTTGCCTTAAACCAGGTTTCCATGAATACAAAAGAGACTATTTGATACAAATCAAATTACACTGCCACAATGCATTAAGAATGGAATGCCATAAAATGAAAGAAGAAATAGCCACAGGCTGAAAATGTAGCCACACACTGAAATATAAAGGAATCACACTGGAAACAATAAAATAGTTATACTGAAAGACAGTGTCCATCAGAAACAGTGGGACAGATTGAAGTCTCTAGGAGTAGAGAAGATGAGAAATATTGAAACTCAATGCTATGTATCACTTTTAAATGTTTGGAAGGAGACACTGAAAATAAATTAACTGGTAAAATAAATGGATGTGCCTGCAAGAAAAGAAAGGAAAAAAAGTAAGAGTTAAGATATAAAGCTAAAATGTCAGTCCAAGGAAATAAATAAACACTGAAGCCATCAGCCAGCTTAGGTAAATGTAAAGTAGAGTTACAGTGTGTAAAGGGAGGTATCCATCTGAGCCCAGCTTTGCCTAGCAGAGCCCTTTCTCTGGCAGGCCCAAAGCCTGGCTAGCAACAACAAAAGAGAAAGCTGGGATCTGGGGGTATGACTCCCCGAAAGAAAACCCGAGACAGAAAAATCATAAAATAAAAGTCCACAGGAAGATGGTGAGGAAATTTTTCTATGCAGTTATAATTCTCCATGGAGCGTTACATAAACAAATAAAGACTTCCCTTAAAAACCATGGCAAATGATAGACCCTTTGTGTGCTTCTAAGTCTGAATCTTTGATAGTCCCAAATCCCCATGCTAATAGTTGTAATAGAAGTACTTACAGCTGTAAATCCTCCTCAAATTTTCCATTTAGCCACCCCATTCAAATGCTGAATTGTACTACTTCCTCTTCTGCGGTGATCTAAGTAATTTCCAATTTTCATTTAAATTATTTGTAGTTTTTAAAATTTTCAAACACAGGGCTGGGGATTTAGCTCAGTGGTTAGAGTATTTGCCTTGCAAGCACAAGGCCCTGAGTTCGATCCCCAGTACAAAAAAGAAAAAAAAAATTCCAGAGTTTTTCATCATTTTGCTATTTATTTCAAATTTAATTGCATTGCAATCATAAAATATGTACCATCAATTCTTTAAAATTATCTCCTAAAACAAGGTTAATTTTCAAAAAAGAGTTATGTGTGTTTACATAAGTGCATACTCTCCAGTGATTTGTGCAGTTATTAAATCTCATAACCAGTATGGTTTGTCATGGGATGCCACTTTTGCTCAACATGAGGGAATAAATCAAGGTATTACCATTTTTTTTTAACTAAAGTAAAGAAATAAACTGCTAAGGAAGTTCACAAGAAACAGTCAATAAACTTTAGCATCAATTTTTGATTTTTGAAATCACTCAGAAAAATAAAATGAAAGGTGATATTACGTTTACGAAGGTGATAGTACACGAATCTGCAGCCAACATGTAGGAAGAAATGTCCTAGGAATTCTTTTCAATTTTAGGAATAGTCCTTCTGTCCAGTACCTTTCCTACCTCCTCCACCTCAGGGAACAGCCATATCCACCCAGTCACTCAAGTTAAAGCTCCGGCTGGAGTCACCCTGGATCTCTCTTTTTCTCCCTTGTCTGACATTCAGTCCACAAGTGGGTCCCATCAGCTGTCTCCCAAGCGCATCCTGAAACTGTTAGCTTTTATCCCTCTGTGAAGGCCACTGAGTTAAGCCTGCACCACCTCTCGCGTGAATGTCTGAAATGACCTGACCGATCTGCTCTTCCCATGCAGCCCATTCGCCACAGAAATGCTGGCCCGGCTTTCTCTGGACGTCAACCAGACTGTGAACTTCCCCTCACACTGCCACTCGCAATCCCTCAGTAGCTTCCAGATCACTTTTAACAAACTCAAAGCATCTGACTGTTGCCTGCAAAGCCCTTCGTGAATGGTCTGGACTGACTCACAGACTCCATCTCTGACTCGATCCCCCACATTTACTGAACGCCACCACATCAGTCTTCTCTCAGCCATTTGGCTGCTCTTTGCTTGTACTTCCTTTAGGACTCAACATTTTCTCCTCTGTGCCTGGCATGCTTAGGTTTCCACTAAAATCTTTTAGTAAGATTTCGCTGACCATGACTCTGTCTCATCACCTCCTCTCACTTCCCTCATTATTCAAAGCTTCAATCATTATTCAAAGTCACACTGTTCATCGACTTGTGTGTTTTCTTGTTGTTCACTTGTGCCCTTACCAACCAGGCTCTTGGAGAGCAGGAAATTCATCTAATTTGTTCATTGCTGAATGCCCTGCACCTCAAACAGTGCCTGGCACACAAGAGAACCAAGTAAATATCTTTCACTAAATAAATGAGCCTAACCCAGCACTGTGCAAGGCATGATCTACAGGCCACAACATTTTTACTACTGATCAGCTGTGAGATAAGTGCAGAAAGTGAGAGTAAACACTTAGAAACTCCGATAACAATTTGATATGTGCTTATTTGATCACTTCTCCAGTACTTTATTTTTCTAGGTGCTTCAACTAAAGTGTGCGCTTGCATCAAATTAGAAATTTTAAGATGGCTCTTCATCATTGTTTGAGAAGCACTAGTCCAAACAAGGGCTGCAGGAGAGACTAGTTTTCTCCATCAGTTTTTGCATTATTGTATTTATTTAATAGTCAATCAAATGCTGAGTGTCTAAAGCAAGGCAAACGCTGGGCTAGAGAATCGAGATGAGCAAGACATCTGACTTGTCCTCCAGAATGTCTCCATCTCTCGGGGGAAAGAGATCCGCTGTGGTTATAATACAGCTGGATAGAATCGTGTATCCGGAGAAACAGCAGAGAGCAGCATGAGTATCGCACACTCTCTAGGAGGATTGGACGAGACCTGACAGAGGTGACACTTGGAGGAAAGAAAGTCACCAGACAAATAAGAGAGAAAGAGCATTCTGGGCCAAGGGAAAGTGTGGGAACACAGTACACTCAGTGTGTGTGGCCTGTAGTGTTACAGTCCTGGTAGAGACTGAAGGAGATAAGGCTAGAGAAAGCCTGTGGTGGTTTCTGTTATTGGGCATGTTTTTGTTGGCCCATCAGCTTTTCTCTCGGGGAGAACTATAATTCTCCCCACATCGAGTCCATCGGAGCCTGGGAATGTGAATGGAGGGAACAAGAGGTAATTCTCAGCAGATACTTTAAAAGCCATCATGGAGTCACCTCATCTCCTTTCCCTCCGCCACAAACACAACAGGTCCCAGTTAGGGGCTATCAGCTGGAGTCCTTGAATGGGGACTGATGCAGTAAAGCCCCAGTCAACCTTCCATGAACATGAGATGAGTGTGGGAAATAGATCTTGCCTGTTGTAAGCACTACAATTAATCACCACAGGGAAATGTGCCCTGAACTGACTGGTCTCACGGCCATCGTGGCAGGTGGCACAGGGATGCTGTCCACAGGTATACACATCGTCGCTGAGCACCAATTCCTTATACCACAGCTTGTAAGCAGTGGTCAGGCTCCTCAACTGGTGGTCCATTCTGATCAGAGGACTGGGGAGGCACTGACTTCTAAGCCCGTATATGGCGCCCTGCTGTGTCGCACCAAGGAACCTGGGAGAATGCCGTCCTTCGGCTGTGGCATTCTGAATGAATATCCAGGACACCAGTGAGAGACAGTGTTATGATATAAAACAACAGGCATTCTCGAAAGAGAAAGGGGCTCTCTTGTGCAATCCCAAAGCCTTTGCTATGTAAAATGTAAACCAATATGCTGACTGAATCAATGAAGGACACTATGCTCCGAAAGATGGAAGGTGGGTGGCGTACTGAGGGGAAGTCTTGGGAAGCCCAAATCTGAAATTCCTAAACAACATACAAGGTTTCATGTCAGGTCTCCACATCTCTAGAAATGTGGTTGGTGTTAGTTTCCTCCATAACATCTGACACTCATTTCTCTATTCCATATCTGAGTTGGAAAAAACCGTTCTTCAATTTATAGAGTCAGAATCCACGGTTTATGGTTCCGAAGGCTTCTCCCTGCTTCCCCAGAAAGTAGCTTCTCCCTGATGCTGCTCTGGTTCCTCAGAGCAGTGTCAGGGGCCCAGGTCGCCTCCGCCTGTTCCCCTCCCTGTTGGAGAGGCCATCAGGAGAGCCTCGATCGTCCCTGAATTCTTCATCCGGCAGTGTGGGGAGGGAATCTGAGATTTCAATACACACTGTAAGGCGCTAGATGTTTTTCACATGCTCAGAATGTTCACATGAACATCATTCATATGAACGAAATTCATATGTTGAAATCCTAATCCAACATAATCAAATTAGCAAATAGAGACTTTGGGAGGCGATTTGGTCCTGAAAGTAGAGGTCACAAGGATGGGATTACTGCCCTTAGAAGAAAATGAGTTTACTACTCCCTCTATTTCCCATCATGTGAGGATGTAACAAGAAGCACAAGTCTGTGACTGAAAAGTGGCCTCACCAGCCCCCAACTCTTATTCAAGGACGACGGCATCCGAGTACCTAAAAATCACGTGCTTCTCAGTTCTCCGGCTCCCTTTATTCCTTCCTTGCACTAGCTCCTATGTTTTTGTTACGGTCAGAAGCCAAACTACATTTCTCAGAGCCAGGAAATAACAAGGATCTCGTCACAGGTTTAAAGTTGAAGACAGAAAGATAACACCGCTGGTACAATGCTGCTACCTCCAACAAGAACCAGAGTCCACGCTGTGCCCAGAATCTCAAATCCTGTTCCTGGAATCACGTAGCAGGAGGGCTCAGACTCTACCTGCTCTCACAGACAAAGAACTGAATTTCTAAGAAGTATTTTGTTAGCATGAATTGTGTTCCATGCCCACCGGGGAGGAACAATTGTTGATAATAATGATCCAGTCCAGGGGAAGTTGTCATTCATATTAAATAAAAATGTATTTTATCTACTTTAGTATATTAGAATTAATACTGGCACTCAGCATTGTCTTCAAGTCTTTTAAAAGTAAACTTTAAATTAGAACTCATAAATCACCAAAGCTAATAATTTTTCCTGTTTCTTTTTGTTTTGGGGGCAATAACTTTTCCTGTTTCTTTTTGTTTTTTCCTCTTTCTTTTTGTTTTTGAGGTTTTTTTTCCTTTGCAAAAGGAAGGAGTAAGAGAAGAAGCGATATGAGGGGGGAGAAATACAGGCATTTTCATTTAGAAAGTTTATAACTTTGCCTCTCCGTATCTGAACAACTAAAGTGACTTTGAATGGCACCGGCTGCATGCCTCCTAAAGCCACCCAATGGAAATTCAGGCTGGTAAAAATGTTACAATGTGTCCTCACCCGCCTTATTCACTGGATCTGGCACTGTGCAACTTCTGGCTCTTTCCCCAAGCTCAAAATGACCACGAAGGGGAAATATTTTGAATCAGTTCAGGACATCAAATCAAGCAAAGGTACTCACAAAAGAGGACTCCAGAACTGCTTCCAAAAGTGACAAGAATGATGGATAAGCACATTTGAAGTGAGAGGGAGGATTCTGAGGGAGATAAGTGGTGAAGTATCATTTATTACAATGAGTTTTTTAATTTAAATATTCACCATATATTTCAATTATTCCGCATATTGTTATGATTGTTCTTATTAGCTATTAGTGCATGTTTGTAGACCATAATGATTGCACTCAATATGAAGAGTCAGTACATATATATAACACATCTTAATTCTTTTTTCATCCCCTTCCTCTACCTTCCTTCCCACTCCATCTCTTGGACCACTTCTTCTATTTTGGGGGGGAGTGGGGTACATGTCTGTAGTATGTAATGATCATGCTCCTTGTAGGAACTTGGTACATCCACACAACACACCACAATTCCTTTAATTTTGGGGTCCTGTTTCCTTCCCCTGCTTCCCCTTCCCTCCATGTGTTCATTACCTTCCCATATACTTAAGATCTACACACTATTTCCTACTGTCTATCTTTTATTTTGCTCTTTACTTATATTTTGAGTCTCCTATATGAAAGAAACCATGTGATATTTAAGCATCTGCATCTGACTGATTTCACTTAACATTTTTATAGTTTCAAGGTACATCCATTTTTCCACAAAACAATTAAATTTATCCTTCTTTATAGCGTGGTAGTACTCCACTGTGTATAAATACCACATTCGTTTATCCATTCATCTGTTGATAGGCATATAGGCTACTTCCAAGATTTAGCTATTATGAACTGTGCTGCTATAAACATGGGTATGAGTGGATCACTGGAATGTGATGACTTTAACTTTCAGAAAGATACCAGATATTCAGAAGGGAAATAGATAAGTCAAATGGAATTTCTATTTTTAGTTTTTTCAGGAATCTTCAAACTGATCTCCATAGAGGTTCTACTAGTTCACACTTCCACCAACAATGGAGAAAGTCTCCTTTTTCACTGATGACTTGTCAATATTTATTTGGTTTCTTGGGATTAGCCATTTTTCTGGTGTGAGATGAAGTCTTGGTGTTCCTTTAATTGGCATTTCTTGAATGTCCAGCAATGTTGAACATTTTTATGCATTTATGGGCTAATTGTACTTCTTCTGAGAAGGGTCTATTCATTTCAGTTGCCCAGTTTTTCACTGGGTCTCTTATTTTGGGGGAGCTAATTTTTTTAGTTCTTTACGTATTCTATATATTAGACCTCTGCTCAAGGAATAGCTGACAAAAATTCCTTCTCACTCTGAAGGTTGTCTCTTCAGTCTATTGGTTATTTCCATTGGTGTCCACAGACTTTTTAATTTAACATGATCCCATAGGTTGATTTTTGGTATCATTTCTCATGCAATTTGGGTTCTGTTCGGGAAGTCCTTTCCTATGCCTATGCCTACAAGTGTTTCATCTATTTTGCCTTCCAGCAGATTGTTTCTGTTTAAATATTTAAATTTTTGACCCATTTTGGTTTTAGTTTGGTACATGATTAAAGATGTGGGTCTAGGTTCACTTTTGTGCATGTGGCTAGCCAGTTTTCCCAGCACCATTTGTTAAAGAGGCTCTCTTTCCTCCAGAGAAAGTTTTTGGCCTGCTGCTCAAAAATCAGATAGCTGAGTGAGCTGGCAGTTGTTTCTGCATCTTCTATTCCATCCCATTGATCCATACACCTGGGTTTTTGTTTTTTGCCAATATCATGCTATTTTCATCACTGTAGCTTTGTAGGATAACCTGAAATCTGGTATTGCAATGCCTCCTGCCTTGCTCTTATTGCCCAGGATTGCTTTTGCTATTCTAGGTCTCTTGTGGTTCCATATAAATCTTAGGATTGTATTTTCTAGTTCTGTGAGGAACGCTATTGGTATTTTGATGAGGATTGTGTTAAATCTGTACATCAGTTTTGGAAGTATGGCCATTTTGACTATATTGCTTCTGTATATCCAGGAACAGGGACATTTTTCCATTTCCTGATGTCCTCTTCAATCTCCTTTTTCAGAGTTCTATAGTTTTCATTGTAGAGGCCTTTCACTTCCTTGGTTAAGTGAATGCCTAAGTATTTCATTTTTCTTAATGCTATTGTGAAAGGTATTGTTTCCCTAATTTTTTATTCAGTGAGTTTATTATTGGTATACAGGAACACTATTGGTTTCTGTGTGTTGACTTTGTAGTCTGCCACACTGCACAATTTGGTTATTAATTCTAGAAAACTTACGGTGGAATTTTTGGGTCTTTTATGTAGAGGATTACGTCATCTGTGAGTAATAATAATTGATTACTTCTTTTCTTATACATATCCCTTTTATTTCTTTCTCTTGCCTGATTGTTCTGGCTAATGTTTCAAGAACTATATTGAACAGGAGTGGTGATAGCGGACATTCTTGTCTTGTTCCTGACATTAGAGAGAAACCTTTCAGTTTTTCCCTGTTGAATAGGATGTTAGCCATGGGTTTGTCGTAAATTACTTTCACCAGATTGAAGATGAGGTCCTTCCATACCTATTTTCCTCAGGTCTTCAATCATAAATGGATTATGGACTTTACCAAAAGATTTTTCTGTATCTACTGAGATGATTACGTAATTTTTGTCCTTTCTTCTAGTTCTGTAATCGATTATATTTATGGACTTGCGATTTAGAACCATTCCTGCATCCTGGAATGAATCCTACTTGGTCATGAAGTCTGATCTTTGGGATGATTTCCTGCCTTCTGTTTTCCAGTATCCTGTTGAGGATGTTTGTGCCTGTCTTCATTAAAGAGATTGGCCTGTAGCTGTCCTTTTTGGCTGGGTCCTTTTCTAGTTTGAGAATCAAGGTAATACTAGCTTCCAGGAATTACTTTGGGAGTACTCCTTCTTTTTCAATTTTATTAAAGTATTTGAAGAGCATTGGCATTGAATCTTCTCTAAAGTTCTTGTAGATTCAGCAGTGAATCCATCATCCCCTGGGTTCTTCTTAGACAGTAGCTTTTTTATTACTTCTTCAAATTCACTGCCTGATATTGGATTATTCAAGAATTTTATCTCTCCTTGATTCAGCTTTGGTAATTTACATATGTCTAGGAATCTATCCATTTCTTCTGAATTTTTCATTTTATTAAAGTACAGCTTCTCAAACTACTTACTAATGATCTGGATTTTGGCAGAATCTGCTATGATTGCATATCTTCATTTCTTTTTTTTTTTTATTTTTACCAAGAACATGTATTGGTACATTGTATACTTAATGATCATAATCAACATGGTTATTTTGTACCTGTACATGGTACATCATGGTTTTCCCCCCTCTTCCCCCCTTCCCCTCCCCTCCCTTCCATTCACTCACCCCTCCCTATCTGCAACAAGTGTAGCTACACTTTACCATTTTTTTCCTTTCATCTTACTTTTCTTTTAACCTTCTTCTTTATCCCCCTTTTCCCTATCTAGTTCTCTCTTTTGAATACTATCTCTCTTTTTTAAAAAAAAACAAAATCTCTATTCTACCCCTTTGTCCTTATTTACGCTTATGGTTTCTCATATCAGAGAAACAATTTGATATGTACTAATAGCAGTCTGATTTATTTCACTTAAGAGTATGTCCTCAAGGAACATCCATTTACATACAAATGACTCTAGTTTATCCTTTTTATGGCAGTGTAGTACTCCATTGTGTAGAAAAACCACATCTTCCTTAGCCATTC